>CM012451.1:2261929-2372018 GCA_003999625.1 Oryzias javanicus | reverse complement strand
TACGCTTCCAGGGGAAACCACATGACCCAGAAATTGGGTCTGTGGTGGTGTGGAAATCGCATTTCTCTGCTTACAGAACAGCTGGTTCTCAAGCAGGCGCTGCAGAACGGCTCTGACGTGCTGCACGTGGGTCTCGAGATCTGGAGAGAAAATCAGAATGTCATCCAAATATACAACCACGAATTTGCCAATCATGTCCTTGAGTACATCATTTATCAAACATTGAAACACTGCTGGTGCATTGGTGAGCCCAAAAGCATAACCAAGTACTCAAAGTGTCCATTTGGGGTGTTAAACGCGGTTTTCCACTCATCCCCCTCTCTTATGCGGACCAGATGGTAGGCACTGCGGAGGTCCAATTTGGTGAAAAACTGAGCCCCCTGTAACTGGTCAAAGGCAGTCTGCAAAAGAGGCAAGGGATAAGTGTTTCTGACAGTGATGTTATTCAAACCCCTGTAGTCTATGCAAGGCCGCAAACCCCCATCCCGTTTTCCCACAAAGAAGAACCCTGCCCCTGCTGGAGATGATGAAGGACGGATGATCCCAGCCTGAAGACCCTCCTGGATGTACTCCTCCATAGCCCTCTGTTCAGGAGCAGAGAGGGGATAGATGTGGCCTTTGGGGGGTTGCATCCCCGGCAGGAGGTTTATAGCACAGTCGTAGGGGCGGTGGGGGGGTAAAGACTTAGCCCGCACTTTGCTGAACACAGCACCAAGGTCATGATATGCAGGGGTGACCTTACTGAGGTCCAGAGGTTCTGGAGGCTGCTCTTTAACAGAAGTTCTCACAGTAGCAGCGGATAAACAGTTCAACAGACAGAAGGGGCTCCATGTTAACACACGTCCAGAGGACCAGTCAATATGAGGGGTGTGTCGGCTCAACCAGGGAAAACCTAGGATGACCTCAGGTCTTAGTGATTCAACCACGAAAAATTTCATTAGTTCAATGTGGTTCCCAGACACAGTGACTTTAATATTTACAGTGCGTGCAGTAACTTTGTGAATAACCGAACCATTTATAGCATGAATGAGTAAAGCGGGAGAAAGAGGTTCAACAGGAATCATGAGTCTTCTCACCACCTCATGAGAAATTAAGTCCCCATCAGACCCTGAGTCGATCAAAGTCTCCAGCAGCTCCTGCACTCCAGCGTGTGCCACCGTGATCTTAGTAGAAGGTCGAGAGGGTGGTGAGAATGTGGAGGAGCGGCTCACCAGTTCCCTCCTTGCTGGTGAGCCCTGGAGTTTCCCGGGCACTGGCGGACGAAATGTCCGGACTGTCCACAGTACAAACACAGCCCCTCTCCCATACGCCGCCGTCGCTCTGCAGGGGTGAGACGTCCAGACCCCAGTTGCATGGGCTCCGATGGAGGCGTGAAATCCTGGCATGGATCACAGGTGTTGGAACGGAGCGGAGGACGACTCACAGGAAGTGCCGGAGAGAGGGTTGGTGTGCGGCGTTGGTCTCTGCCTCGCTCTCTCATACGCCGGTCGATGCGCACGGCCAGGTCGATCAGTCCCTCCAGCTCCTCTGGAACCTCCCTCGCCGCCAGCTCGTCTTTGAGTACGCTGGAGAGACCCTGATGGAAGACGTCCACCAGCGCTTCGTCCGGCCAGCGGGTGCTGGCAGCCAAAGTCCGGAACTCCACGGCGTAATCCGAGACGCTGCGGGATCCTTGCTTGAGACGGAGGAGTTCCGACGCGGCCGTTCGGTGAGGTGTGGTGGGATCAAACACCATGAGGAGCTGAGTGGAAAAAGCTTGAAAAGAGCGGCACAGCTGGGCTCCGCGGTCCCACTCCGCCAATCCCCATCGCTTGTCTCGTCCGGTCAAAAAGCTCAGAGCAAAGGCCACTTTGCTCTGCTCGGAGGGGAACTCGCTCGGATTAAACTCAAAATGAAGGCGACAGGAGGCCAGAAACGCTCTGCAGTCCTCAGCCGTACCATCGAAAGGTTCGGGTTTACCCAGTTGGGTTTGTCGGAGTGGAGAAGGAGGAGGAGGAGCATGCTCCGGAGAGTTCTGCCGGAGAGCCTCAGGGCCGCAGAGACTGTAGAGGTTTTTAAGAAGAGGCTCAAGACCCACCTTTTTAATTCTGCTTCTAGTTGATTTTATGTCCTTATTTATTCTATTAGTTTTAATATGTTATTACTTTTATATTATTATTATGTTGTTTATTTTATCTTGTCAATTTATTTTTATTTTCAACAATATTTTATGTGTTTCATTTTAGTATCTTACTATCATTTTAACCCCAGTGTTTCCTGTGGGGATCTATCATATCAGGGCTTGCTGGCTTGGTCTGGGGTCGTTGCCGTGGTTCTCGCCCTTGTTGGGGCGCTGGAGTCCTGCACTGCAGCCTCACAGCTGTGGAGTGGACTCTGTTGCTGTCCCAGTTTGGGTGGGCGCCATGGAGATGTTCCTTTGACCGAGCTGCTCCTGGTATGATAGATCACAGCAGAGCCAAGCCTTATGTCTGTTTTACAGCTTTCATTTAGAAGTAATTTTTCATTGTATTCATTGTATGTGGGATTATGGGTTGTATGTGTTGATAGAGGGGGGGTTGGCTTTTATGGTACATGTTTTTGTTTTTAATGTAAAGCGCTTCGAGCTGCGCAAAGTATGAGAAGCGCTTTTTTTATAAATAAAGTTTGATTGAACTTGAATGTGTTGATGTCAGATTAAATAAATCAAAAGTGTTATATAACCTATTAAAAATATAACACTGTTATGGTTTAAATATTGTGTATATTATGTTTATGTACAATAATTATTAGAAATATTCAATTGTTCCCCACAGTTAGTTTCAATGCTACAATTAATACACAATAATGAAAGTTTAATTTCAAGTTTTTCATTTCAGATTTAATGGGATGTTAAACTATACAAATCTGAAGTGGTGACGACACATCAACACCCCCTTATTTTAATCCAGGAAAAACCCTGGGAGAATTGTTAGCATCTTGAATTTTCATTCTTGCTCTTTAAATTCTGCGTCTTGCTTGTTCAATATTCATTGTTAAAATGTTTAACAATTTCATTGTTTGGTACCATATTGAAAGGTTCATTTGTTCAACCTGGGCCTGCAGCTTTGTTCAATTTAAAATTTTGGCCAACTGTGTTTGAGTTTGACACCCCTGACTTAGGGGTTCTTTATAGTGAGGAATGAACAGTAAAATGCATTCAAAACCTCAAAAAGTAGAATTTTCATGGTAAGGCCCCTTTAAGTTACAGTTGTGTCAATTCAGGAAATAGTGGATTTGGAGCCAACGAGAACATATTCTGTTACACTTCTATTAAGGTTAAGAAAGTTGAAAAAAAAACTAAAAAAGAAATTTAATCTTAGAAATATGTAGCAGGCAACTGAGTGAAGTTGATTCCTCATTCATGATAAAGGAGATTTAAAACATAGACTGAAGAGCACAAACAAGGTCTTGGACTTACAGTAAACCAGGAGTTGGCAACCAAGGGAAAGACAGCGGCACGCCAGGGTGTGACAACAATAAGCACTTTTGTTGTCTGTAATTTTTTGCATTTGAAAAGAGTGATACTCTCTTCCCAAAATGATCTTTAATCTCCCATGGCGTCACAAGGAAAGGGTCCAATCACGCAGCGCTGTGCTGGCACCCCGCCCAGCCTTATAAATACTGAATATTCGAATTCTTTTTAGTCACGAAACTTTGTGGTTTAACAGAAGGTCTGTTAATGTCTGCCTCAGCCTTCATGACGTGTGATTTAAATTAATGCGCAACCATGGGAAAAACATAAAAAGGGTTTCTGTGGTGAAATTAAAGCGTTGTAAATGTGATTCCGTGATCTTAGCCGGTCCGTTGGGATGATCAAGCCCCTCTGCCCTGTGGATGTTTAGAAGGGCCTCGGGGTATAATCGCCGCGTTCTGCCGCCGTTCTCCCCCGCCCAGGATCAGACCAGAGTGCCCCCCCTCCACTCTCAGCTGGCATTTATAAAGTAAACACACAGAGTTCTTGTTGGCAAACGCGACGATTACAGACAGCACCGGCCCGCTTGGATCTGTGAGTTTATAAGCTGGTCCAATCACGTGGCTGGTGACCAGCCCTCAGGACGGAGCCTCGTGTTAGAGGAGCTGCTGCACATCGAAAGCTCTGTTTTCAGGAAATATTCTTATTTTTAAAGGGATAAGTGTTTTAAAAACGCTTATTTAGACTTTTTATATTAATTTTCGTGAATGTATTTTTAAAGAAAGTGGGAAAATGTCAAGTTTTACCAGATATTATTCACAACAAAGTTTAAAATGGCTGACAAGAAAACTATGGTGAAGGAGCATTCTAGTAGTAATTGAACCCATCACTCATAGACAGAATTTGTGAGACGTGAAAAGAGTCTCACGAAAGAGTCATGCGTAACTGATGTGTTGTGTATGCGTAAGAGGTGAATTGTGCGTATTTTTCAAAGAATTTCATGTGTAATTAGTGTCAAGCTGTTGCAATTTTAACTTGTGCATGTGTAAATTGTATTTTGTAATTTTTTAAATTTTGCAATTTTTTTCAACTTTAGCACAAAATGTATTATAGGAGTTGCAAATTGAGAATTACGCCCGCACAAATCCAAAATTATGCACAAATCAAGAATATGCACTCACAAATCAGAGTGAATCTACTTTCTCTCCTTAAGCGGAAGCTGCGCGCACTCCACGCCATTTTGCGGTGCTTCCACGTCCACGTTTGAACCTGGCGTTACAGTTTAAAATAGAGATGGGTAGTATGTACAAAGGTCAGGAAAAAAAATATAAAATTATAAAAGAAGAAATTTCACCACGAGTATAAGTACTGTAATACAAACTGCTCAATGTATTTTAAAGTGACATTATACTAAAGTGTAAAATAAAGTGACAAACTAAAGCAACTGAGGACATCAACATCACAGTAAATGTCCAGCTGCATCACTGGGAGCAGCTCCGGTCGTACAGTCTTACTCATTAGACACAGGGGCGGTTCTACACTGAATGACTCCCCGGGCGAGAGTCTCCCCAGACGCCCCCCCCTACATAATGTAAAAAATTACATTATGTTTTGTCACCATCGAGTAGTTGTTTATAGTTAATATTAATCTTAAAAACTACCAACAGATTTATGAATATACTATTGCCTAAACATAGAACCAAACATGATGAAACAAAATAATAAACTTCATGCACACAGGCTCACAACTAATCCACTTTAACAGTTAAAATCTCCAGTTAGCTGGTTAAAAAAATTGAAAATGTTAAGGTTGTAGCTGGACTTTTGGCGATTTTTGAAGTAATAAATCTCAAATAATATAAATTTTAATTTTCATTATTTTTGGTATCAATTGTAGTATTGAAACTATAGGAACATTTACATATTTCAAATAATTGTTATTATCTGTAGTACATGTACAAGTGACGCACTGCTGTGCCCACTGTTCCTTTGACTTTTTTTTAATATCAGCTGCTGTACCTCACTGTCTGGGAGATATAAACCCAGAAACTGAGATGTGCACAGATGTTTTCATTCAGATCTTTAAAATAAATAAACCTGATCTCAGTATCCACGTCATCCATGACAAGTGCCCTCAGGCAGAGGGAGCCTCAGGTTAACAGGAAAATTTGACACTAATTAATAGGCTTATTTATAAAAATAAAAATAAAAAATTTTTTGGAACAATTGATTTTTTTAAAGTTTCATAATGTAGACACCCCCGCTTTTGTCCCCCCGTACGTCCATTTAAATTGGTAGAGACCCCCCAGCCCCCCCTCAGTGAAATGCGTACATATTCCAGGACTTTGGAAATACCGTGCATAATTTACGAGAAACACGTTTTTTGCGTGCATATAATATGTACGATCCTGCACGGTCCTGAATTTGTTTAAATGTCTTTTCCACATTTGAAACATCCCCTGGTGGACGTAATTCTAACCATAACCAGCATTTTTAAATGCGCCAGAGGTTGTCTGACCACGTGATCAAAACGAAACCTAAAAACCGTGTATAGTGATGGTTGCAGGCTTGCTGTTAGATCTGCCAGCGCAAGGAATTGTGGGTAACCATTTATTTTGCCTGTCTGGTTAGAATTGGGTTTAAGTTTGAGTTTTCATTTATGTGTTTTGTTGTCTGACCGTTTAACACTGTTTCCATTTGTTATTTTTGGCTTATTGTGTTTCTCTTCTTCCTGCACCCTGAATGAGAATGAGGGAGAGACTGATCACTACCCCACTTCTTTTGAGCGTCATGGCTCTGTGAAGTAAAACATGTAGACGCAATGACGGACTTATCTCGGTTCGCTTAATCGCTGTGATACTGCTGTTGAGACGTTGCTACTAATCATCTCTATCCCAACTACATAGCGTATCTTCCGCGCTCGCGACAGGCGCATAACATGAACAGTAATACCCCTTCCCTTCTTCAACACACATTTTTCCAACAGGGACGCTTGCACCACCTGGGGGCGCTAGGCGCTTGTTTCCGGCCGATCCTAACACCACACAGATAATAAACACCATAGAGGTCCAATTTTTGTTCAAGCCGAGTTGCTGCCCCCTATGAACTGCCGCCCTGGGCTACTGCCCGCACTGCCCGTGCCTAAAACCGCTACTGATTAGACATAATAAATGTTGAGACGAATCATCTCTGACGGAACCCATCGACTTCCACAGTCCCCAAAATGAAGCCTGAATATTCAGTTCATGGCCGCAGCCAGATTGGCTGGAGTTAACTCTGCCTCATGCAGATGTTCCAAATATGGGGAAAAGAGACGGGACCGAGTTGACTCGCCTTTCCCCTGATGTTCACACCCACAGCTTCTGCCGCTCGTCTCCGGTTCCTATATGCTAACGGCTAACAGCTTCAATTCTCCAGCAAAGCAGCACCGCGGTGGATTATTTACATCATGAATCTTTACAGGTAAGTAATTGGTGTTTCACACACAATATGTAAAGTGGTGGAAGTGACTTTTAGACAACAATGAAAACATATTTCCCTGTGGTATGTGTGCAGTATGAACTAAGCATCATCATAACAAGTTTGAACAAATTATTTCTGTGGTCCTGTGTTATCTTATTGTAGTCTTTATATACACATTAAAGAAATACACCACAACAATAATAGATAATCGTGTAAAACCCTTTTTTTCTCTAATGTTTAATCAAATTGTTGACATGATCACATAATGTTGTGATTACAATATGAGGAGTATTTCTTTTTACTCTTTACCAGAGAAAAGACACCAGAAGACTCCCAGAAAGCATGTGAGAACAGTTTACAGCACATCAGCAGGACAAAAACCAAACTATAGCGCTCATGCTAATGCTAAATCTGTAGAAGACAGCAAAAAACCAGAGCTCTTCTCTTAGAATCCACCGTGATCGTCATCTGTCAATCATAAAGCCTCACTAAGCAAAAATAAATGCAGTTTTTTTTTTTTTTTATCAGGAACTTAGAAAAAAATTCCCTCCCCTCAGAGTTTTCATGGATCAAATATGCAGCTGTTGATGAAATAAAAACTTGAAGCACCAGGCATTAAAGGGGTTTATTAGAGGGCTGAAAATGAGGATTTTAAAAATCTGCTCACTCTAAGCACCAGCCTCTCTGGTCAGTGCCGGTACAGCAACGTTTTGGTACTTTCTGGTTGGCTTCACATTCCGCCTACTAGGGTTGGGGCTTGGTCTCACTGGAGCAGGTAGGAATGACCTTCGATGCTGCTATTTCAGACACCTGGGGTGGATCAATGTGTGGCAGAAAGAGCTGCTTAGAGCTAGAACCGTGTCGCAAATGGGATGGGCGTCGATGATAGCTTGGCAGCCATCCTCCTTTCCCCCACCTCCTGCACAGAGTGAAGCGGCAGTCCCAGAACAAAGCTGACCTTCCTCAACAGCTTCTCCAGCGTCCAAGACAAAGATTAAATCTGTCAGTCAGAGACCAGGAACCATTCAACATAGATGGCTTAAGAGCATCATGAGACACAGCAAAACAATAAACTGATAAGATAAATGTGGAGGTGGGGAGCCTGCGTAGCAAAACCACAAGGCTGACTTCTGCTTCACAACATCAAACCGTAAAACAACGACCTCTATTGGAGACACAGTAAACTGCAAAAGGATCACTCAATAAGAGAAACTTAAATGACTTCCCTGACTGCCTCACTGCTGTTCCTCGAGACGATTTGTGACAAACTTTTAAGAAAAAAATCTATCAAAACAAAACAGCTAAAAAGTACTCAATTTGAGTTTACACTAGACAATTATTAACACACTTTTTTTGTGCATAAAGCTTGAGGAATAAAGCTGATAATGTCTGTCACACATCACACCTGACACTTTTCTCCACCCATTCCAACCTGCTTGCACTCACCTCTTCACTTCTTTTCCACACTCTCCATGACTCTGTACTGTTGACCCTAAATACTTAAACTCCTCCCCCTTCTTTATCTCTTCTCCCTGTAACATCACTCGTAAACGTACTCTGTCTTACTGCAGCTAACCTTCATTCCTCTGCTTTCCAGGTCAGACCTCCACCTCTCTAGCTTTTCCACCTGTTCCCTGCTCTCACTATAGACAAAGATATCGGCAAACATCATAGTTCATGATTCCTGTCTAATTGGAAAATAAAACAAATGCGCAGAAAGGTGAGGGGGACGCTACTTTCTTTGTCACTATATCGTTATAATGGGAAAATGCTAAAAAAGAAAAAAAAATATAGGACAAGGGCTGTTTTCATATTCTGTAGTATTAAACTTGCCAGGAGGTAAGAAAAGATAATAATATGAGAAGTAACAGATGAAAATGTTATACATCAATAACGATTACAATTTCAGACAAAACTGAGATTCAAACTGTATTAACTTATCTGTTGTTAGAACAAGATTCAATATACTTTAGCATGCAAAACAAACCCCAAGCGACAAAAAAATTGAGGGGGAGCAAAATTAGCATTTATGTATATATTTGACCATAATCGTCATATACAAAGTAAAGTACATATTTAAAAAAATAAATGCAACTTAAATTAAAAAAGAAATCATTAAAGATTCATATGTATGAAAAAACATTTTGATGTCGATTGGTGTTTTAATTCCTCCCTAACCCTTTTCCGAAACCCGTTTACTACTCGGACATAGAGGGTCACCCGGACGTAGTCGTTTTCTTTTCTTCCCAAGTGTCGGTGTGAGGATTCTATTTGAATGATTCACGGATTAGACATGAATACGCGAATAAGACACAAACACAAATTTAATTTTTTGTTTTTCACTTAGCATGACACAGAATTTGCTGGTCGCTTGATTTCCGCCAGCTTGATGCTCTGTTTTGGCCGCACTGGAACCATACGGTGACTTGATTTGTTTAGAAATGGCAAAACCTATGCTGTGATTTCCAGCTTCCAGCAGCAGATGGGGATCGACAAATGCTCTGTATCGACTATTTGAAGATTCTGTGATCAACGTTGCTTGCGAAGAAAAATGTGTCTTTCTGACTCAGAACTGGAGAATGCCGTAAGCATGTCAATATATGAGGTTAGTTTCAGCTCGTTTCAGATTTTATATTTTGGACATCTTTGAAACTGTTAATTTATCACTATGTCACAGACTGGCCCATCATATGATTGCAAATCCATGACTAGCTATCTGTCCTCAATGGGAGTACACGATGGAGAAAGTCAAGTTGGGAGGATTTTAAGAGAGATTCATCGGCCATACCAAGAGTTACGTTGTCAGGTAAGAGCTATGCTATAAATTTCGTGATTGGAAAATTATAAAACAATGACATATAACAATAAGACACTTGTGGAAATTACTTTGGTAAAATTTGAAGTAGAATAGATTAAATTTTACACATAGATTATGTAGAAGTGTTTTCTGAATATTGTGTATTAATGTAACCAAATGAGCTTGCACTAATTATACCACTTCAATTGTCTTATGGGTGCGTGTAATTTAAACCCAGTTCCATTTCACGCTGAGTACATGGGCCACAAACTTTATCTGGATCAAAATGAGAAACTTGGGATGTTTGGAATGACTCGCATCATGGCAGTGAAGGGTTACTCCAGTAAGATTGTTGCACATGCCACCATGCCTGTGAAAAACAACCTTGTGATTTATGAGGAGGTTTACAGGTTGGTCAACTCAAAGCAGTTTATTTTCACGTTTTGATTTATGCATGATGTTTTTGTTCTATCTTTGAATGAATCCACTCACTCTCTATTTCAGATCTTCAGTGATCAAGCATGGGAAGTGGGACCAGCTCAGAGTTGACCATTGTTGGGAGTTTTACCTGTCCTTGTACATTCAAGAAAAGCTGTCAGGACACAGGCACAACATCAACAGATCTGCATACCTTCAAACAACATCATCAAAGGTGAAGTGGATGAGAGAGAGCAACAATGAGAGAAATTAGGAGAAACACAAGGGATAGAGAAATCAAAATGTAATAATATTCTATAGGGCTGCACGGTGGCGCAGTGGTTAGCGCTCTTGCCTCACAGCAAGAAGGCCCCGGTTCAAATCCCGGCTGGGGGATCAGAAACACCAACTGGGACCTTTCTGTGTGGAGTTTGCATGTTCTCCCCGTGCATGCGTGGGTTCCCACCGGGTACTCCGGCTTCCTCCCACCGTCCAAAAACATGCTTCATAGGTTAATTGGTTACTCTAAATTGCCCCTAGGTATGAATGTGTGAGTGACTGTGTGCGCGAATGTGGCCCTGCGACAGACTGGCGAACTGTCCAGGGTAAACCCTGCCTTCGCCCATCAGCCGCCGGGATAGGCTCCGGCATCCCCGTGACCCCGAAAGGGATAAAGCGGCATGGAAAATGAATGAATAATATTCTACCCTCTCTTAGAAATAGAAATTATAGTTTTTTTGTAACCCTTCCGTTCTCCTTAGCTTGTTTACATTAAAAGTGGGGTCATCTGGACACCACAGGACAGAGCGCTGAACTTTTTTTTTTCACTGATTTCGGAGTTTCACTAATGTCCATGACAGACGTAAAATCCTGTCCCCCTTCGTCCACATTTGTCATGGAAGAAATCGCATAACAATATGTGGTTGGAGCCATCTGGACCCCAAGGAGAGCGGAAGGGTTTTTAATGAGAGCTAATTTTGGTTGTTAAAAGACCCACTCCAATGAAAATTGTAGTTGGTGTTTTCTTTTTTTTTTAAACTTATCCTGTCCAACAGCTGAACAAACAAATCCGGGCTGAGAGCCTCTTGAGTTGGGCAGATTTTACCGTCACAACAGGGATTTATTGAGTATAAACCCCTGTTGTATTTCATACTAAACTTTATTTATATTGATTATGTTTTGGTTTTGTTGGACCGGATGGAAAAGAAAAAGAGGGAGGGGGGTAAAAGAGGGGAGTTTAGAGAAAACAAGATGGCAACAGAGGAAGACAACATCCTAAAACAACCAGGTCTAAATAGTAAACTAGAATGGGCGGGGCCCAGGGGCGGAGTGGGACAACTTTTCAGCCCGGGAGTTTAATGGTCAAGACCGGCCCATTTTTCGCCACCTGAAAAATTAGGCAACCATTTAGAATATAAAAAAATGTTTTATTATAGTTGTGGAGGGGGGAGGCGGTCATTAATAACAAATAATAACAAGCAATCAATTAAATTAAGAACTTGTTTAACAGAAATATTTCCCTGTATGAAATCTACAGCATAAGCAGCCACATAAGAAGTGAACTCGTTTCTGCTACCTTATTTGTTACTTTATCACAGTTAATGGACATAAGAAAGTATTTATCTGTTGACATGAGCATAAATGCCTCCAAGTGGACCTGACTGAGCATGCTGCAACCTGTTTTTAATGAACTTAAGAATGGAGACGGTTCTCTGACATGAAACTTGGGAAAATAAAAGCTTGATGAGAATGTGTATGTCAGCCCAACATCTGGGTATCCATCTGTGAAAACGTTACATTGTGTCAGTATCAGGGCTGAGAATCTCAAAGTTACTCACAATACAATGAAATTCACAATAAATGGCTCACAATACCAACAGTATTGCAGTATGCAAAACAACTAAAATATAAAAAATCACATTCTTTCATATTCAAATTCACTTTAATTTTACATTTTATGTCAGACAACTTGTTTTTGTTGAGGCAACCTATAAACTTTCAGCCTGTTAATATTATATGATCATTGTTTTTTTTAAGTGCTGCCATCCATATTCAATTCCCCCTCCTTATATTCAATTTTCCCACACTTTTCTTTGATAATAAACACTTTAGTCATGTGCTTCACGTGTATGCCACTAGCATACAAACCAGCTGCTGCAGCCGGGCGCCTCTTTTCTGGAAATATTCTTTTTTTTAAAGGGATAAGTGTATTAAAAACGCTTATTTCGACTTTTTTTTAAATATAAACTATCGGTAATATATTTTTAAGAAAGTGGGAAAATGTCAAGTTTTACCGGATATTATTCACAATCGAAGTTTAAAACGGATGACAAGAGAACTATGGTGTACGAACATTCTGGTAGTACTTGAACGCATCACTCACAGACGAATTTGTGAGACGTGAAAAGAGTCTCACAATAGATTTGTGCGTAACTTAGGCTGCGTGTGTGCTTAAGAGGTGATCCGTGCGTATTTTTAAAAGATGTGTGTAATTAGTTTCAAGCTGTTGTAATGTTAATTTCTGCATGTGTAAACTGTATTTTTTTTTTACTTTTGCACAAAACGTAGGCCTATTATATGAGCTACAAATCAAGAATTCCGCAAGCACAAATCAGAGTGAGTCTATTTTCTCTCCATACCCGGCCGCTCTGCATCCCGCGTGTTCTCACCTGTGGAGCAGGTAGAGAGAGCGTGATGAGCCCCGCCCCTCCCCACTGCAGAGAAAGTGGCTCCGTGTTCGCGCAGAACCCGCGCCAATATGTTTTTAGAAATAACGTGCACGCGCCCCTAAAACAGCGTGAAATAACAGATAATAGAAAAACTTCAGTGTCGCAGACTTTTTTTTTTTTCACCATGAAGCGCTGAGCTGGCGGCTCCTTTGAACTGCCGCCCCGCGCAGCTGCCCGTCCCGCTCGCAACAATTTCTTTCTGGCTAATCATCTGTCTGGACCGCGGCCGCTTCTCTGTCCGGCCCATAGAACGTTATTTACGTCAATGGTCCGGCCCAGACATTTTAATAAAGCGCACTCCGGTGGACTCAACCAACTGTGAGAGGGGTGTTTAAGTTAAATTTTAGCTCCAAAACTGACGGTGCGTCTCTTTAAAGGGACGGACGAACACTGCTACAAAGATTCATTCATGTTCTACCGCGATCGTTTTTCCATGACGGCGACTGACCGGCCCATAAATGAAGCGGCCCACCGGGAATCCTCCCGACTCTCCCGATTACCCACTCCGCCCTTGGCGGGGCCTGTCTACACACACTCTGTAATTACACACATACCTGTTAGCTGAAATAGTCTCCACATTTAAATTAGTCAAAATGTACACAATACAACTGCAGCTGCAACAAACTGACTTAATCATACAAACAGACAAATAAAGTCTTTCATTCTGTCCCGCATACTATTAGTGCAAAGTAGAGCTGACACCTGTGCTCAGGTGAGTGTGTATGTTTTTGCTAACGTGGAAATGATGGAATGTACAAAGGGGGAGAGCACCCGGCTATCCCCACGCCAAGACCCCCCCGCTAGGACCGCAGCAGCCAGGACTCCCAAACCTCTGCCACAGAGCCGCGAAGAGAATCCACCCGCCGGGCAATTCCGCCAAACACCCAGACCAAGGCACGTGGGACCGCCGCAGAGGCCCCCGACACCCGAGAGCAGGAAGGCACAGGAGCACAGAGAGTACAGGCCCAGCCATAGGAGCAGCCCCCCCACCACGCCAAGAGGTCCAACGCGAGGCCCCACCCCCGGAGAGCCCCCCCAGCCTCAGAAGAACAACCCACCACCACCCAGCAGTAGTTGGTGTTTTTAACATCTTCTTGTCTAAGGACCCTCACTGGACTTTAGCTCACTGCCACCCTAGGAACCAAACCCAGATCCTACAGCAGTCAACTGAGCTATCCATCCTCTTCCAACTATAATCTGAACTTCAATATGTATAAAAATAATTTTCAATATGTCTCAAATGTTACTTAATTTACAAACAGGAAATCAAATGGCTTTTTAAAACATATGCTGGTATCAACTCAAAAGTGCTTTCATGACGAAATTGCACAAAGAAAATAGGTGAAATAGTATTGTAACTATTAGAAACCAAAAGCACTGCATTTGTGGTATTTCATATCAACAGCTATAGGAGTGGATACATCAGAACAAAATACAATCAATATTTCAAAACCATGAAAAAAAAAAATTCTTCTGTATTATTCATCTTTTGTTACATTATGAAACAGAATCTGAGTAGCTAAATGTAAGTTAAATCTGAGATGATGATTTTATTGCATGCTAAATTAAATGTTTTTTTGTTAGTTTGCTAATTATAGTTATTTAAATGTTCTGCAGCTGGACAGCATCAGGCTTCATGTTGACCCCCAGTAAATGCAGTGATCAGCTCTAACATTCATTTTAAAATGTGTTCATATTTCATATAAACATATTGCAGAACTGAAAGAAAGTCTGAGTATAATCTGACCTTGTTTGGTTAATATTCAAAAAACTGAATTTATCAATCAATCAATCTTTATTTATTAAAGGCACTTTTCATGTGTTGTATGGAGTCTCGAAAGAGCCAAAATGAAATAAATATATACACCATTAAATAAATAAATAAATGTGGCGTTAAATAAATAAATGTGGCAATAAATAAATAAATGTTTTAATTAAATAAATAAATGTTAAAATAAATGTGGCATTAAAATATTAAAAGAGCACATTTAAGTATTTCATGACATATTTATTTATTTCATTGCCCAGTGTGGGTCAAAAGAGCCACATTGAAATAAATATATTTAATATGAAATAAATAAATAAATATGGCATTAAAAAAATAAATGTTGCAATAAATAAATAAATAAATGTTGAAATAAATGTGGCATTAAAATATTAAAAGAACACATTTAAGTATTTCATGACATATTTATTTATGTCATTGTCCCGTGTGGGTCAAAGGAGCCACATTGAAAGAAATATATTTAATATGAAATAAATAAATAAATGTGGCATTAAATAAATAAATGTTGAAATAAATAAATAAATGTTGAAATAAATGTGGCAATTAAAAATATTAAAATAGCAATTAAAAAGCCATTTTTAACATTTATAATATATTTATTTATTTCGATTTCATTATACATTTCATGAAACAGGAAGTGGACACACACATTAAAATGCAATCTGTCAGATTCTCTCGTCAAACTCAGTGGGCGGGCCTAACTCTCATGTCTGCTCTGTTGATCTGGCCTGGTGCGCACACACCCACACACCAAAACAGGGACACACACGCGCCCGGACGCAGATCCAGTGGGCAACAGCAGAGAACAGTTCTTCTTAGCAGAAACACGGGTTAATGTCTTAAAATTTTTAAATTTTCACCCATGATGGCAAAAAACAAAAAAGTTCTAGCAGAAGAGCGGAGTGGATTCCGCTTCGCGGCGCTTCCGCGTCCAGAGTGAATTGGGGGTGACGCGCTCCCCGTCCCGGTAGCTGGTGGTTCGGAGGCTTGATTCAATCAGATCCGCCAGCTCCTCTCATTTTTGACTGAGCATCGCTCCGTCCGGGTCCGGTCCGCTTCAACTGCGGGTCTGCGGTTGCGCTTTCGGTGCTGTGATCTAATTGGACCACCAACTCGGTACATTTTGACAGAAGGTTCCCCCAAAGCTTCGAGTTTCCACGAGGACGGACTTTAACCATGCGTCGATAAGCGATGAGTCGGGAGTGAGAATGCATGAAGTGGACGGAGAAAACATTTTGATTTGGTGACCCGAACAAAAGTTCTTTGTTTCACCAAAACAATGTTTGCAGCGTGTATGTGAGTGAGGACTCAGACAAAAACTTTGCACCAGGCCAGATCAACAGAGCAGAGACATGAGAGTTAGGCCCGCCCACTGAGTTTGACGAGAGAATCTGACAGATTGCATTTTAATGGTGTGTCCACTTCCTGTTTCATGAAATGTATAATGAAATCATGAAATAAATAAATATATTATGAAATGTTAAAAATGGCTTTTTAATTGCTATTTTAATATTTTAATGCCACATTTATTTCAACATTTATTTATTTATTTCAACATTTATTTATTTAATGCCACATTTATTTATTTATTTCATATTAAATATATGTATTTCAATGTGGCCCTTTTGACCCACAAGGGACAATGACATAAATAAATATGTCATGAAATACTTAAATGTGTTCTTTTAATATTTTAATGCCACATTTATTTCAACATTTATTTATTTATTTATTGCAACATTTATTTTTTTAATGCCACATTTATTTATTTATTTCATATTAAATATATTTATTTCAATGTGGCTCTTTTGACCCACACTGGGCAATGAAATAAATAAATATGTCATGAAATACTTAAATGTGCTGTTTTAATATTTTAATGCTACATTTATTTCAACATTTATTTATTTATTTCAACATTTATTTATTTATTTCAATATGGCTCTTTTGACCCACACTGGGCAATTAAATAAATAAATATGTCATGAAATACTTAAATTTGCTCTTTTAATATTTTAATGCCACATTTATTTCAACATTTATTTATTTATTTCAACATTTATTTATTTATTGCCACATTTATTTATTTAATGCCACATTTATTTATTTATTTATTTAATGGTGTATATATTTATTTCATTTTGGCTCTTTCGAGACTCCATAGTGTTGCAGCTCAAAACGTTTTCCAAATAAAACCAAACAACAGCAAACAAAAAAAAGATGAACTAAAACCAACCAATCCCTTTGCTATCTTCTCACACAGACATAAAAAAATGCATACACGCACAAATGAATGACTTCCGGACTCAAAAGCTCTTCAGAAAAACATTTAAATATGACAGTAAGTATCTCCATCGTCTTGTATCAACACAAAGTCATCTACACATCCATTACAAAAGAAAAAAAAATTCCCTGTTTAATGACAATTGTTAACTTCGAGCTGCAGGTGGAAAGATGGCAGCGAGACGGCTGCTAAGGGACCATCTACAAAGTGCAAGCTTCCAGAAAAGGCCATTCTGTAAAAATCAATAATCTCTCAGAAACAAATAAATATCAGCTTTTATGTTAATTAGGGATGGCGATTCGTCACCATATTTGTGCTACAATAAAGATGTTTGGAAATAAAATGAAATGTTTTATTATTTTGATTTAACCTATTTTAATGAACCTTGAAAAATATGCTCAATAGCTCTTGGAATATTAAAGCTACAGTACGAAACCTTCTGTACTGACTAATGATGAGATTACTGTCTATTACGACAAAGATTATGTCAGAAATTTACTTTCTTTATTTTGTAGATTTTATTTGTATGAATGTCAATCATATTTGGTCTAAAATGCATATAAGCTCTAAAGGCATCGAAGCTCGCTCACCAAACAAATGTGATACACAATCATGTAAAAAAATCAGAAAAATTCAATAAAATAAATTTCCGACATAATCTTTGTTGTACTAGAACAATGATCATATCATTAGTCAGTGCAAAAAGTTTGGTGACTGTACTTTCAACATCTTCAGTCATTAAGCATTTCAGACCAAATATGATCCATATTTTTATACAAAAAATGACTAGAGTACATTTCTGCAACTACCTTTGTTGTAGTAGGACAGTGAACTTGCTCATCTTTAGTCAGTGCAGAAAGTTAACTGACTGTAGCTTCAAAATCTTCTAAGCTATTAAGCATTTTAGACCAAATAAGATCCACAATAATGTAAAGAAAAATCTGACAAAATTAATAAAGTACATTTCTGCATAATCATTGTTTTAGCAGAACAATATTAGTAATTGCAGAAAGTTTGGTCACTATGGCCTCAATATTCCAAGAGCTCTTAAGTTTTATTTTTTGCTTCTTATATCTATTATAAAATGGATTAAATCCAAACAATAAAATATTTTTTTCCCCCAAAATCTAAATTCTGGCATGAATATGATGATGAATCCCATCAATAGTTTACATAAAAGCTGATATTTATTTGTTTCTGAGAGAATTTTTGGTTGTTACAGCGTGGCCTTTTCTGGAAGCTTGCAATTTGTAGACAGTCCCTTAACAGCCATCTCGCTGCCATCTCTACATCTGCAACTCAAAGAGAACATTTATCATTAAACAGGGAAAATAAATATTTTTTTCTTTTCAATAGATGTGTGATACAAAATCATTGAGATACTTATTGTCATATTTTAACATTTTCCTGAAGAGCTTTTGAGTCCTGAAGTGCGAATTTGTGAATATCTTTCTAACTTTACTGAACTGGTCCAAGGGCGAGCGCCGCCACAGCAAACACCGACCAACCAGCAAGTCGTGGTGCAAAAGATCCACATGTGGAAACATAGTTTCATTAATGTCAGCGACGCCAAAGTATGAAAAAAAAAAAAAGGTTTGCAGTCATAAAATTCACTCTTCCCCTTCATGCATGCTGTTACGGCTGTGGCCGTATTTGGCTTTGTTCTGTGCGTTTTGTCAGAGTGGGACCTCTTTGTGTTTTGTGGATCTTTGTTTGTGTCTTTCTTTTGATTTCTTTCAGGTGTGGTGCTGGAGGGTGTGGCTTCCAATTGGCCCAAACCAGGTGGAGCCACTTTAAAAGCAGCATGAAGACCTCCAGCCCATGAGAAGGGAGCTGGGCAGTCTCCACTGCAGCTCAGTGCTCTTCTCCACCATTTTTTGTTTGTGCACATTGTAGTTTGTTTGGTGTTCTATTTTTGGGTCCCACTCTTTTCTTTGTAGTTTGTTTAGTTTAGTTTAAGTGAAGCTGTAGGGGTGAACTGCCATTTTCTTTAGTGTGAATTTTCTCCTGTTTCTGTTAGTCCAGGGAGGTTAGAGTTTGTCATTCTTTTACTCTTTCTTTTGCAGGTAAGCTCCCTGGGTTGAGTTAGTTGGGGTTTTGTTTGTTATTTTGGCCTTGGTTCACCCTGAAGCCTTTAGCTTCACTTTTGAGTTGGTTTGTTTAGTGTTGTAAATAAATTTGTTAAACTTTTTATGGAGACATTTGTGTTTTTGTTACATTTTCCTTTATTTTTACCTTTATGCTGCGCCTCTAACCCCTAACGGGGCGTAACACATGCGCTCATGCTCCATCCACAGACATGCGCTCATATTGTCACAGCTCTCATCTCACCGGCGAGAGTTTCAAAACACAGATATTATTACAATGTTTTAATTTTACTGCGACAATTTTTTTTTTCCCCCAACAGTGCGCATTGATGAAATACACCCAGTCATGAAGGCTGACACTATAAGTAATGGACATTGTGTGAAACTATAATGTTTTATTGGAAAAAAAGAAAAGCCCCGCAGTGTTTATATAGGTAGGCAGGGTCAAAAGCACAGCGCTGCACGATTTGACCCTTTCCTTGTGATGCCATGGGGTATCAAAGATCATTGTGAGATGGGATTATCATGTTTTTCAAATCCGAAAAACTGAAATTGACCACAGATTAAGTGCTTTTCGTTGTCACACCTTGGCGCACCACTGTCTTTCCGTCCGCGTGCCAGCTGACCGACCACTGGTCTAAAAGCTGTACGGCTGCCTGGCTCTGAAACTGCTTGCCATGTTATTGCTGCACTAATGTTAGCTTAGGGTTTTGGAAGGTAGTGGGAGAGAGTGAGAACAAATGCTTGCTGGGATATTAATGTAGAGTTATTTTCGTGCTACCAGTCCTGCCCACAGCTCACAGGAAAACTTCTAATGGGCTGCCGCTGCAAAAAATACATGTGGAAAAATTAGTGGGGGTTTTTTTCAATTTTTTTATTATTTTGGCTTAAAAATACTAAATCAAAAGACCCAATGGAAGCAATTTTATAATTAAAAAAAGGTAGCGCTTTATATTAAGGTGTGCTTGTTAAGTATCAATAAGCTATTAATAAGCATTAGTAAGATGCTTATAATTTGCTTATATGCACTTATAAAGATATTAATGAGCCGCTTATTACACCATGATCTAAATTATGGTGTGGTATCAATCAAATTAATTATATGCTTTTAAATATTTAATAAGCAATTTGTAAGCTACTTATAACAGTATTATATATTATCAGGTTAATGGGCCGGTAAGAATATGCTTAGAAATATATTAATAAGCTGCTTATTAGACTGCTATTAAATTTCAAAGCAATAGGCCACAAAGATATGCTTATAAAGATATTAATGAACTACTTATTACACTTATTTGTAATATTCCAAGTTAATAGGACATAAACAACATGCTTATGGAGAAAATAATTAGTTGCTTATTACACTGATGTCTAATGCCAAGTTAATAAGCCACTAAGAATATGTTTGTAAAGTTTATACACTGCTTATTACACTATTTTGCAGTACCATAATCTAAAGCGTGGACCATTTTTTTAATATAGAAAAAACACAACAAACACTGTATGAGAAGTTTTAATTTAAACACAAAACATTACAGCTTTAAACATGACATTCTCTTTTGCTGTTTAACTCTTTAAATAATGACTTGGTAAAACAAAACATCCAGTTTGTGCCAACTGTGTGGTTAGTAATGCAAACAACAATTTTGTGTTTTAATATTAAAAAAAAAGTAACCCCTAAAGTGAAAGGACAACTTTGGTGATTTTCAACATGCAGTTGTATTGCACAAGCTACCTTTGACTTTTAGAACCTAAAGACGTCAAGTGTTAGTCCATCCCTGACCGAGTGCCTGACTGTTATGTTAGCCTAGCCAGCTAAAGCCATTGGGCAGTTTTTTCATTTGGGCTTTTAAACATCTTATCCTCCAAATATCACCCCAAACGATGTGCAGCATCAGCAGACACCCAACAAAACAGCGCCGCAGTGAGTGTGACTCAAAATAAGGAGAGAACTGTGTAAGCAGTCACTTGTTTTGTTTACTCTCGTGTCGTCCGGTAGGACAAACAAGTCGAGCTGGCTTTTACTCCCTCAAGAAAACTTCACTTTTGCTCACAGAAACTTAATCTCAGTATTTTATTTGTCTGATCTTACATTTTTGACCGTGCAAAAAGTGTTGAACATTAGGTAATGCGCTTTTTACTCCGCTCCGAAAGACAGGTTCTGTGCTTTCTCTGTTGCAAGTTTGACAGAGCCACTTGTTTAGCCTACTAGAAGACACAACAGTAAACAAACCAGGCAAGCTACTGCTTACATAAACTTGTTTTACCACTTTTCTCCTTATTAGAATTAGAATTAGAAGCCTTTATTGTCATTGTGACAGTACGAGTACATTACAACAAAATTTCATGTAGGTAGAGGGGTAGGTAGAGGGGTACCTTCCCCCCTATCTCCATAGGGGGGAAGGTAAAGTACAGAAGGTAATTCAGCGGTGGTAAAAAAAAAAGAACATACATCTGTACTCTGCTCTAAGGGGCAGGATATAGGTGTAGAAAAAAAGACCCCGCTATACATGAAGAAGCACAAACTTAAACGACACATGTGATATGAGGTGTAGGACAGGGTATGAGGGAGGGGAGAACCACCAGTCATCATTTCCGGGGGCTGCAGCCATTGGAGGCGCTTATTTTGAGTCACTCACTACGGCGCTGTTTTGTTGGGTGTCTACTGATGCTGCACATCGTTTGGGGTGATATTTGTAGTATGTTAAGATGTTTAAAAGCCCAAATGAAACACATGCTACATTGATTTTAGCTGGCCAAGCTACTGCTACACGCAGCAGCTCTGTCAGGCATGGACCTAAACATGACACGACTTTGGATCAACTGAAATACAACTTACAAGTCTAATTTTTTACTACTAATTTTTACTTAAAACTAACTGCAATGTCAATGCTTCTAAGCAAAAAGTGTGCTGCCTTAAAAATGAATTTTATTTATAGTTTGGTCTTCCCAATGGAAAGAAGCTGGCCAGATTCTTTCAATTCTTTTACATCATTTTCAATGGCCAAATTACAGTGGATTGCTTCGATGCATTTTTTTGTAAAATCACCCAGTTTCTCTTTTTGGCTGCGTTGTTGCTTCAGCTCTTGATATTTCTGTGGGGCAGCGATGGCCAGTTCTGCCACAGGTGCATTGTAAACCACCGTGTTGCTGTCCACCTCCACTTTAGCACATGATGCAGTCAGCGATCCTCCTTTATTATAGGCCATGAGAACTTTTTTATATTGACGTACAACTTCATCTGGATTGCGTGCTGAAAAATGGGGAAAAAAAAAGAAACAGTATATCATGCACCACGTACTCTGTATGTTACTTTCTACATAAAATAGACGTAAGCTCTGATCTTTTGTAATTAATTACTCATACACAATCTATTTTTAAGTAATTATATTTATGTATCTGAATGTTTAAAGTGAGATGTGAAGGTTGTGTGAACATTGCAGACATGCAAGTTTTTCACATTTTGTCCTGCACCAAGACATTGGAGAATGTTATTTTGAAATTGTGTGAAAAGAAGTGAAAAAAAATTATATATCTATATAACCATAACCCTAAAAAATAAATAAATAAATAAAAACAGTCAAGCTGTTTTCAGCTTTAACTGGTGTTTGTCCCTGAGCTGTGTTTGACAGGAAGAAAGAATCTGAAAAAAATTACTGTACCTGTAGTGAAGAGGAAATAATTATTCTCAGCATTGTTTTAATCACAATTTATCTACTGTAATTAACTAATCAACATTATTTGAAACGCTGTTTTCTTCAGCGTACTTCTGGCCTTTTTTATTTTCGAGATTCATTTGTCCCTTCCAGCTGAATCTTTAGGCATGCAATAAAAGACTCTATGTTTTACTTGACCTTACTGGTTTGTGCAACCATGGACGCATCATGAGTGTACAGTTGTTACAAAAGTTGAACTTTTGCAGTGTAGTCTATTGGCTAAGTCCAATCGGAGATTATTATATTCTGATTACTCAGAATACTTTTTGAATATTTTCACATAGAGTTACATTATATGTATGTATAAATGTAGTAAATAATTATAAAAATACAGGCTACGCTTATTGCACTGTCTCATATGAACTTATGGACCATAAATTAATAATTGCAAATGCACCTGAAGCTGCAGATCACAACACATACAACACCTTCATGTTACAGGGGGCACATTTGCATCGTTTACATAAACTGTGGCGCAAGTTTTAAAACTTTTTCTTTAAAGTTTCAGCTGAATTTTAGCTGGAATTTAATAATAGAGTACTGAGATGTATTCCTTTAATTTGAGTAAAGTCTGGCCTTTTTACTTTCAGACATAATTTAGGTCAAATATGCACCCAAAGGTAAAAAATTCAATTTTTACATAAAATAACCAAAGTTTGAGGATGATTTCTATTATAACTGCAATGAATATGCTTAGATAGCTTGTGGAAATGTTTGTGGAATAAGTCAGACTATTTAACTCAATGAAAAATAAATAAATGAATAAGTAAATAAATAAAAAAACACTTGACAACTGCTGAAATGAAAGTCTTTTTCACCAAACTTTCTGAGAGCTAGGTGATGGCCTATAATCTAATAAGAGGATTGTGCCTGAGTAGTTTGGCAAGTAAAGGATGCAGCCACTTAAAGAAAGATATACCGTATTTTCCGCACTATAAGCCTAAAAGTCTTTAATTTAGTCAAAGATTGACTGTCCGCCTTATAATGCGATGCGCTTAATATATGGATCAATAATGGTTAATTGTGGCTACTGTAGTCAGGGGGCGTGGCCAGAGTAACAGCAGTAAAAAGAGTAAAACAGAAGTTTAATTCCTGCACCATTTGTGTGTATAAAGACTCCAAAATGGCACCTATAAAGAGACATTTACAACGTAGAGTTGTCAGCGTTACTCTTTAGCATATCTCTGAGCAGTCACGCAGTAGAGCATGGGAATAGAGCAGCAGCGAGAGAATTCAACATTAACAAATCAATGCTGCAAAAGTGGAGGAAGCAACAAGACGTCCTGCACCAAGTAAAGACTAAACTGAGTTTCCGAGGGAACAAAGTGAGATGGCCAGAGTTAGAGGACGAACTCGAACAGTGGGTTGTTGAACAGAGAGCAGCAAGCAGAAGTGTCACTACTACTGTCACTTTAGCACAGCTCCATTGAGTGGATGCATAACGCAACAGCAGCCACTACAGTAGCTTCTATTCTATGCGCCTTATAATGCAACGTGCCCTATATATGAAAAAAAGGCCAATTATTGAAGATGTGCCCAATAGTGCGATGCGCCTTACAGTGCAGAAGGTACGGTAATACACACAAACAATAATTACCTCTTCGTACGAGTCTTAAGCCTTTGCCTTGTTTCTTGCTTGCACCTTTGCTTTTCTTCTTATTTTTTTCTTTTTCCTGGACTTGCTTTCCTTTTTCTTTTTGGAGAATTATCTGAAGAGGACATCTCACTGGAGGACTCAGTTTCAGGGGTAAAACTGGACTGTGAAGAATCATATGAGTCGGAGACCAAAACTGACACTTTAGGGCTAATTTCCCGCTGATTCCCGCTAAGAACCACATCACTTGCTGAAGCTTGGTCTGCAGCTGAACACACAAAGAACAGAAATAAAAATTTTCATTACAGTTGTGAATAGGGCCGGATGGAAAGGGGTAAAAATAAATAAATAAAAGAAATCAAGATCCTTAAACTCATACTGTACAAGAAAACAGATTTTTTAAATAAATCTCAATTAAAAAAAATAAATACATAAAAATCATAGCTTATATCAACACTATCTTGTGTTATGATTATAAGAATGATTTTGGTTTATTGCCAAAATTAGGTTGGGTGCATGTGCAATATTCTACAGAATCATACCCATTTGTTCTTTCAGTAAATCCCTCAATTCTGTTAATTCCTACACAAGTTCTTGCTGCTCTGCTAGTTGCTTGAGAAGTTCAGGTGTTCGTGGCTCTGTACGCTCTTTGCCTCGTGTGATGCGCGTTGGGCACCGCAACACCCCAGCGGTGCTCAAGGATTAACCCGGACAGTCCCGGCTTTGAACTCTGTGCCCAATGTCCTGACGGATTTCACCAAAACTATTGTTTTGTTCCACTTTTACGCACAGCCTTTTACGCGCGCCACGTCCCACTAGGACAGCAGTCCTCTACTCTCGCTACGCGCACAGCAGAACAGCTACGCAGAGAGTGTAGGGCTGCAATACGGTGACTTGGGGTATCGGAACACGTTCACCAGTGGACGATAATGCACAAGCACCTTTCTCGGTTTTCAGGCTTTGATTCTGTTCACTTTAGCACTTATAAATATGTGCGCTTCTTATTCAGATTTGATTTCTGATTTGGGTCAGTTTGGACAATTTTACAATAAGATTTTAACTAGTACAATGGAACAAGTACATTTTTCTTAAGTTTGACTTTTTGGTCTAAATTCCAGGGTTATCTTATGTATTTTAAGTGTACAAGCACATTTCTTGTACTTAAAGTGAAATAATGTTTGTCCCATTGGCAATATAATTGTCAAATAAGCCAAACCTGCTCAAAATCATCATAAATTGATTAATCCAAGCAGGTTATACGATATTACGATGGGTACTTTTTGTAGGAAAGAAACTAACATTGCAAAATATAGTAAAATAAGTTTAGAGTTGATCTTAAATTTGACTTGTCCAATCCTGTAGAAATTCTGTTAGCAAACACTTTACAGTTGTTATGGATCAACCTGCTGCTTCCCTCTCCAACCACCAGAGGGAGCGCTCACCTGAGTTTTGACCCTGCACTCCCTCTCCCCTGTCTGCAATCACTCCCTCTGCCAGGATCTCCTCAGCTGATTCCCATCTACCTCATCACCACCAGTGTATATAGCCTGCCTGCTGTCACCACCTCAGTGCAAAGTCTTGCATTGCCACGCAATCAGCTCTGAGCAGTTTAATCTTATGTTTGTCTCTGGTTTCTGACTCCTGCCTGCCTCCTCGTCTCCCTGCTTGCCTCTGTGTCCTCCTGACCATTGCCTGAATTTTGACCTCGTCTTGCCTCAGCCTGCTTTCGCCATTAAACCTTGTGTGCACATGGATCCACATGCCTCTGCCTCTTTGTCACAACAGTATAGTATTTTTTTGTGCAGGTTAATGCCTGATTTATGCTGTCTGTATCTTACAGTCTATGTATTACAAAATTACAGAAATCATTTTCATCAATGTGGTTACATTTTATAATTTGAAGAAAAACACATGTATTTTGTAGTCCTTTTAATATGAATAGATTGTCTGAAATTGGGTAATCTTTTAAACTGCTTTGAATTATTCTATACAGGATCTGTCAACGAGCTGTGCACCGAGGAACGAAAAAAGTGAAGTCAATTAAGCACAAGTCCCTTTTTGAGCGTTCTAAAACATCTCTGTTTTCCTGGATGCAGTTTATATACAGGTATGTATTTTATTTTATTTTTTAAATAACTTTTACCATGAGAATAATGTGTTTTGGGGGTGTTGGGTGGTGTGTTGCCTCTCTCACCCGTGCTGTCCACCCTCTTTGATCAAAGATCGATAATTTAATTCACCCACCCTGTGCTATTCTCATGGGTCTGCTCTCGTTATCACATTATGGCATGTTGTTACGGTACATTGGTTGGGTACCTATTTTTGGTAGCATTTCTCAGTTTGTTAACAGTTAGTTTTACTCTGCTAATAGAAGCTGACTTAAACAATGGGAAACAGGAAATGTGAATTGGACTAGGAGAGGTCTCAGACAAGACTCTAGTTGGAGAAGGGTGTGGTGAATGGCAAGAGCTCAAAAAAGGAGAAACCAACAATGAGTAAAGCAATATATTTAATACTATCTAATTGCGAGATGATTTCAATGAGTCTCTCCAGGTCAGATTTGAGTAATATTTTCTATACAGGCAGTTCAAAGGAGCCGCCAGCTCAGCGCTTCATGGTGAAAAAAAAAAAGTCTGTGACACTGAAGTTTTTCTATTGTTATTTCACGCTGTTTTAGGGGTGCGTGCACGTTATTTCTAAAAACATATTGGCGCGGGTTCTGCGCGAACACGGAGCCACTTTCTCTGCAGTGGGGAGGGGCGGGGCTCATCACGCTCTCTCTACCTGCTCCACAGGTGAGAACACGCAGGACGCAAAGCGGCCGGGTATGGAGAGAAAATAGACTCATTCTGATTTGTGCGTGCGGAATTCTTGATTTGTAGCTCATATAATAGGCCTACGTTTTGTGCAATAGTAAAAAAAAATACAATTTACACATGCAGAAATTAACATTACAACAGCTTGAAACTAATTACACACATCTTTTAAAAATACGCACGGATCACCTCTTAAGCACACACACAGCCTAAGTTACGCACAAATCTATTGTGAGACTCTTTTCACGTCTCACAAATTCGTCTGTGAGTGATGCGTTCAAGTACTACCAGAATGTTCGTACACCATAGTTCTCTTGTCACCCGTTTTAAACTTCGATTGTGAATAATATCCGGTAAAACTTGACATTTTCCCACTTTCTTAAAAATATATTACCGATAGTTTATATTTAAAAAAAAGTCGAAATAAGCGTTTTTAATACACGTATCCCTCTTAAAAAAAAGAATATTTCAGAAAAGAGGCGCCCGGCTGCAGCAGCTGGTTTGTATGCTAGTGGCATACACGTGAAGCACATGACTAAAGTGTTTATTATCAAAGAAAAGTGTGGGAAAATTGAATATAAGGAGGGGGAATTGAATATGGACGGCAGCACTTAAAAAAAACAATGATCATATAATATTAAAGGGCTAGTAATGGGGTTGTGGGTCATTTTCGGTGTTAACTGTATTTTGCCTTATATTTACAATTTCCAAATGTTTTGGCGTGTTTTGAGCAAGAAATATTGAAATAAAACGGCTTTTTGCGCCAATCCATATGCAAATTTCCACTTCCGGGAAAACGCTCCGTTTTGGTCACGTGGTGCGTGTGTGACGTCACAATGGGAACAGAAGCAAGATAACTTCTCCTTTGCGTGTCGGAGCTAGCGATAGCGGCTATTTCAAGGTCCACAATTGTGTCTCAGACTCAGATTGTGTGGAAACATTTGTTCTGAAAGTGACGCTGATTCAGAGGCGCCGGGTGTTTGTGGCTTGACGACTGTAAAGCCCGATCAATTTGAGCCAGCAGAGCGTAAAGTAAGAGCTCACAACGGGAATGATACTGACGCTGACGCTGAGAATGCCGATTTAAAGTCGTAATTTAATGAGAAAAGAACCAAAGCTGTCAGTTTATCAGAGCCATGCTCGAAGCTGGAAGACGTGGAGCATCTCGTGAAGCTTTATTTACAGATCGGTTTTAAAAAAAGAAATTCTGAACCTTTTGGCGACTCGAAATCAAATCATCATCAATGAAGCTGACTGTCCGGGTCGGTAATGCAGAGTTTCATATGCAAAATAAAGAGCTTAGAGACATGTTTGCAGGACCGTCCGCCACTTTATTATTCACTTTATTCACATACCCGGAAGCTCTTTCACCACCTTACTGCATGTCTCTGACATGCGCAGAAACCAAAGGAGAATGTAAACAGAGCTCCACGTGAATCGTCCCGTTTCAACACAACAACAACAGGGGATGACAACAGTCTGTCACGTTAGCTAAGTACACTGAAAATTCCAAAAACGATTCCTCTTCAGATGAAAGCATCACACAGAAATGAATGAGATCTGATCTTTCACGGAGGAAAAATGACTGAAGTGGACAGCTGCGCGTGTCGATGGTTTCATCAACAGATCAGCAGAGATCCTGCAAGCCAACATCAATGATTAATAAACTGCAAATCAAACAAAGAAACTTCCAAACATGTGCAATGTTTTAAACATTCAGTTTACCTGTTGAAATCAGAAGCTTTTCACAGTTTAGTTGGTCTGGTTCTGTCACAGTGTTCATCGCAATAGGCTCATTTAGATTGTAAATCTCGTACATTTACGACTTTAAATCATAATTATATTTTTTTTTTCTTTTTTGTGGCCCTAATACTCCGTCGTACCATAACACCGACGTTTATAGGATTCAACTTTGCCCCAGCGCACACACATACACGTATCTGCAGACACGCTGGGTCCACCTGCATTCTGCTGCTGGCGCTGTCTTACCCATATGACGTCAACGCGTCACGTGACCCAAATCGAGCCGTTTCTGAAGCTGGGCGAAATGTTGTCGTTGATTTTGTCAATTTTACAAAAACCTGCGTTGTAAACGGTAATTATTTGTTATTTTTGATACATTAGAACATATGGAATATATCTGGATATGCATTTTAGCTTTGTCCAGCCCATTACTAGTCCTTTAACAGGCTGAAAGTTTATAGGTTGCCTCAACAAAAACAAGTTGTCTGACATAAAATGTAAAATTAAAGTGAATTTGAATATGAAAGAATGTGATTTTTTATATTTTAGTTGTTTTGCATACTGCAATACTGTTGGTATTGTGAGCCATTTATTGTGAATTTCATTGTATTGTGAGTAACTTTGAGATTCTCAGCCCTGATACTGACACAATGTAACGTTTTCACAGATGGATACCCAGATGTTGGGCTGACATACACATTCTCATCAAGCTTTTATTTTCCCAAGTTTCATGTCAGAGAACCGTCTCCATTCTTAAGTTCATTAAAAACAGGTTGCAGCATGCTCAGTCAGGTCCACTTGGAGGCATTTATGCTCATGTCAACAGATAAATACTTTCTTATGTCCATTAACTGTGATAAAGTAACAAATAAGGTAGCAGAAACGAGTTCACTTCTTATGTGGTGGCTTATGCTGTAGATTTCATACAGGGAAATATTTCTGTTAAACAAGTTCTTAATTTAATTGATTGCTTGTTATTATTTGTTATTAATGACCGCCTCCCCCCTCCACAACTATAATAAAACATTTTTTTATATTCTAAATGGTTGCCTAATTTTTCAGGTGGCGAAAAATGGGCCGGTGTTGACCATTAAACTCCCGGGCTGAAAAGTTGTCCCACTCCGCCCCTGCCTGTGGGGCTCGCACACACAAATGATTGCCACTGATTTGCTTACAGATGATATCATGCTATTTGTTCTCCAGTAGAGACAGTTTTTCTGATGAAGAAGTGTTTAAAAAATGTGCATTATACTTGCAACAAGTTATATGTTTGCAACAGGTTCTTTACAGTGAGGGGGGCAGGTTTGCAAGAAGTGTAAATTTGGTAACTTGTTGCTTTAAGACAAGGCGAGGTTATCAGGCCAAGGTCATATTAGCCTTTACCATCCACAAGAAACCATGTATTTTTGTGAAATGTGAATGTTTATATTAATTTGTAAGAAATCTACAAATGGACAGCACAAATTTGGAATCTGCTACTTTTGATAAACAATTATATTAACTTTACCAAGTGAAGTTTCCTGTTAACCACTCCAGTTCAAAATACATATGCTAGTATTGACTTGTTCCATCTTTTATTTTCCTAGATTTTCACAAGGACTACGTCTACGCCAGATAGATATGATTGCAGATAACATAGCAGCAAGTTCAGCCACACTCACCAAGATGTCCAAAAAACTGCATGCTATCTGCATCACAGCTGTGGAAAGAATGAGGCAACACAAAGGACAAGTCATTGGTGGAAGAAGAGAATTTGCCGTCATTGACGAGAGTCACTTTCGCCATAAAAAAAAAGGTATTTATGTATATCGATGTGTAGAAATGGATCTTGTATATAAATTGTTGCCAACATAATTATTAACATAATGACTATGTCCAGGCCATTTTTCCTGTAGAATAGATAGTTCTCTGTTATAACTTATGCAAGTCACTGTTCTCCTCCACAGGCTTCACTCTGACTATGTACGGCCTAATGTAGCACCTGCACAGTGTGCTGTTCTAAATTTAGCTTATTCCAGCTATTGTGATCAGTAGGGCTGTAACTATGCACCAACTCTCAATTCGATTCATACTCACGATTTGATACGCCCCATTTTTAATTTTTTTTAATTAAAAAAAACATGTTATTTATGTACTCACAGGAGTGAAATTACTGTTTGTTACCAGAAAACAACGAGAAACACTAAAAATTCACGAGATGTTCATTTTTGGCACAAACACACATCCGTTTACAGTCTATACAGTATCAATCACTGGTAGTTGCCAAAATGACCTTATCGTGACCTGAAAGTGTGTTTTTGGCAATAAAAAGACTAAGGCTGTCACTTTAACGCGTTAATTGGATAAATTAATTAAGCTGCAAACTTACGAGCTAAAAAAATGGACACTATTAATTCAGTGCACAAGCATTTTAAATTTGGCCCATAAATGTGGCTGTTCCCTGGAGGAACACTGGTGCCTCAGTGCGTGGCTGGAGGACTGTTCCCTGCTGCGTAAATGCACCAGACACTTTGGGTTCACTCAAAACAACAACAGTTCACTATGATCACAAAACTAGCCCAGTGTTCTGATTTGGGGCAGATGTGTCTCATCATGGCCCTGCTATGTGTTCAGATTCACCTGTCCCGCTCAATGGCACTCTCCTTGAGAGAAGCGCATTCGCGGCGGGGATGGTCATAGTGCATACAAGGAGGAACAGCCTTGTGCAGAAAAGGGGCCTGGACTGGTCTAGTCTGCACCTCTGCGTCGAGAGATAGACACTGGCACATGCACGTACAAGGGGCCAGAGAGAGGAGTTTCTCCTCAGCACGTATGAAGAGGAGAGAAATGCTCCTCATCCTCTGCCTCTCCCTCTCTCTCTCGCTGTCAGTTTTCTTATACTTTCCGTTCGTAATCTCACGTTCCCAATCTCTAACTTGCATGCGCAAATACATCCCTCACCTACAGAGTGAATCACCACGTTGTTTTACAAACATTTGTGAGAACAGTTTCTGTGCCACGGATGCAGCTCCTGAGGTCACTCTCGTCATCTGAGCTGCTCCCACGGAGAGTGGGGCGGATATGAATAAATGCTGGTTGGCACCCATGGAGGTGGACATCTTTCTCCACTACTCTAATTTATTTCAAAATTTCTGTTTTCAAATAAATAAATTAAAGTTTCTTGGTGCTAAAACAGTCTACATAATTTGAATGTACATTTAGTCAATCACTGCAATTTTATAATGTCCTATAATTTGAATTCTTTATTTGTTGACCTTTAGCGGATATGAGATTAAAATGCGATTAATTAGATTAACTATTACAAATTCTGGAATTAATTAGATTAATTTTTGAATCGCCTGACAGCACTAAAAATGACTCGTGCATATTTCTGTGACAGAAAAAGCAATTCAAACTGTACCTACTGGAAACTGGTGTATGTGTGTTATCTATGCTAGAAATTAACATCTCAGTTGAATTTGCAGTGTTTCTCGTTGTTTTTAGCTAAGGAATTAGAAAAATGCAATGCCCTTCTCAAACATAAAAAGTTACACTGTGGGAAAAGAACATTCTAGTTTAGTACATCTTGTTTAGTGTTTCTGCTGCTCTAAGTGGAGCTAAGTGCACTACTGGCTCCGCAGCACCTCTGCCTCTGACTCCAGCCCCGAATCAGCTGGGCAGCGCATGGACATTGTATCACATCTACACAGGTGTGAAAACTTCACTCCAGCCCGAGTGCATATGGCACAAAATAGTTTTGAGCTTATGGTTGAGAATTCTAGTCCTGACTTTGATAATTTGCTGACTCTCCCGCTCCTCCGCCTCTGTCATCTTGAACTGTCCTATGGAATAAAGCCTTTAGGAATTTTTTTTTAAAAATCATTCTGATCAAATGTTCAAAACCCATTTGACTGCTGGTTTTGCTAAAAATATCTTTAGATTTATATTCAGTTTTCTTTTTTCCTCAAAACCTGTCCATTTCAAATAACATTTCAAATAAACTTTTGTAAAGTATTTTCATTTTCACAATTTAATGCACTTGTGGCATAAAAATGTTATAATTGGGCATGTAAAAGAATTAAAGTTGACTTCCTGTTTGAGCTGCTTGGATACCATGGTTTCCTTATTGTATCCTTTTGTACATGTCTAAAATCTATTTATTTATTCATTCTCTACAGTATGGAAGAGGAAGAATGTCAGGAGCCTGGAAAAGGAAGAAATGGATGTTTGGGATGCTAGGAGTGAAAGAAGGAAGGAGACCAAAGCCTCTTCTTCGTCTAGAGAAGAGGCCGTCGAGAACTTGTGCCACTTATCGCTCACCATGTCAAACCAGGCTCTTCAGTAATAAGTGATGAATGGAGAACTTATTGTGTGCTTCCAGAGCTTGGCTACCACCATTTCACTGTGAACCACAGTCAGTGGTATGTGGATCCTCGGACTGGACCCAGCACATTGAGCGAGCCTGGCGGACATTTAAGGAGCAGGTATGGAGACTCAGGAAATCAGACAGAAGAATTGCTTACTGAGCACCTGTATGTCATTGAGTGGAATGAGTGGCTTGCTGTAAAGCATCACAATGGTCCCCTGGGAAGGATTCTTCATGATATCTCAAAAATGTATCATTAGTAGGGGGTCACAAGAAGTCTAAGAAGTATTGAGACTTCGAGGAAGTACTTAATTTTCTTACTTAAGTAAGAGTGCAGACACAGGAGCAACACTTAAGTTAAAGTAAAAGGTTCAAGTTATAATTCTACAGAAGTAAAAATTCGAAAGTACTGACTTTCATATTTAATTTTTAACTTAAAAGTAAAAGTATTTCAGAAACATTTTTCAAACTGTTGAAAATGTTAATTGTGCAAACCAGGACTAAACCAAGACTAAACCATTAACAAACCAGGACTAAATCAAGTGTAAACCAGGGCTAAACCAGACCTAAACCATATCTAAAACAAGTCTTGTCAAAATCATTTTACATTTACTGCATTTCAAAAATATAGTGGAAGTAAAAGTACAGATATATGCTCTGAAATATAGTGAAGCAAAAGTAAAAAGTAGGGGTGGCTTGTTCATTAATTTGCACTGTCCTGACCAAATAAACCAATAAACTTAATGAACTAAACAAATAAGTATTTATCATAAAATGGACTTCAAGTTGCATTAACAAATTTTTTGCAAAATAAAAACTTGATATTTGTGTGTGTGCGCGCCAGTGGTGTGTGTGCCACAGCACCTTTATTTTCCATCACGGTGGCCTATAATTACGGTGGCCGGGAAGTGCAAAACAATAATACTTTTACCCAAACACATTTACAAATTTATAAAAACAAATTTACAAGTTTATTAAAACACTTTTACAACTTTATAAATCACATTTACAAGTTGACCGAAACATATTTACATTTCGACCAGAACACATTTACAAGTTTGCCCATAGTCTGTATACTTGATGGACAAATCACCCCCCCCCTTCCAGAATTACAGGCACAAACAAAACAGACATGGACGCAGCCACGCACACGACGAGTCAACGAGGGCAGACTCAGAGCGGGCTGCACGGTTTTGGGCAGAAATCAGTTCCTCTTAGCAGAGACATGGGATAATAATTTTAGTTTTATTAATTTATCCACGCTCACACCTGCGAGCGCGTGCGCACAGACAGTGCGAGCTCGGCGTAAACCAGCCAAGACAGGACTACTGTAAACACAAAGCTCAATAAGGCGATCATCAAGCTAAAAAATGTATTGAAAGCCCCTCCCACACCGAGCCCCAAGCTTATGAACACATTTATTGGCAGGCGAGGGGCAATCCCCTCAACAAGGGCTTAAATGACACTGCCCAGGACATAAAAGGATCTCCTCCTGGTGCGTTCACTGAGCCTGAGAACAAGGAAACATTAGTGGAAGTCCGATCGCCATCCAGCCTAACTAAGTCCGCTACTTTTTTATAATAAGGAAATAAAAAACGGCAAACCAACCCTAAACCCGCCAAAAATATCCCCACCCGCCCAAAGCAATTTTTGCCCGCAAATTTAGAACCAAAACCGCCCAATCTGGCAACACTGGCTGTACGACCCCTTTCCGCGGTCTTTTTCTCACTCAACTCATCTCTGTACCATCCCTTCTGGGTCATGTCGAAGGTGAACCTCATAGATGCTATATTATCTACTGGACGTCATAGGAAATGAATGGCATACTGGAGCGGGGGTTGTCCATCAAATATACAGACTATGGGCAAACTTGTAAATGTGTTTCGGTCAACTTATGAATGTGTTTTTGCATATTTATAAAAGTGTTATGATGAACTTGTAAATGTGTTTTTATACATTTGTAAAAGTGTTTTGATAAACTTGTAAAAGTGTTTGGGTAAATGTATTATTGTTTTGAACTTCCCGGCCACCGCATATAATGCTTCAGAATAAGTCGTTTTAAGGGTGCCTACGCACTGCCACAAACCCTAAATTATTGATTCTGGGGCATTTTAAGGTAAGATTTACTTTACTGATCCCGAAGAAAATTCAATTCATCAGCTGTTCACAGACAAAAACATAAAAGGGCAGCATAGAAAGAAATTCATGAAAGTTTATGAGACAATTCTAAAATAGGTCATTTGGTTTGGCCAGCCCCGCCCACTCAAGGATACATTATATAGCCTAATTGCCTGAGGCAAAAAAGACTTCCTGAATCTATCATTATAGAGGCTGCTATAATGGAAAGTAAAGCTGCTGCACTCAGAGCTGCTGGGCACCAAAAGGTCACATTTGCAAATATTACCTTTTTATTTTTTCAACAAAAAAGTTCCTTTGAAGTTTATAGTTTTTGAACTAAACATTGCCATCTATCTTGATTAACCCTTGTAAGGTGTTCGGGTCTGTGGGACCCGTTTTCAGTTTTCATCAATACAAAAATGAAACAATGAATTGTTTTCACGACCTGAAATTCTTTGGCTTTGGCTCATTTTTGGTGAAGAACATAAAGCAAAACACATTTTCACTGACCGCATACCGTACACCCACCCTACGCATTTATATTACACACAGGGTGTTCGGGTCCACTAGACCCAGGGATAATAAAATGTGTAAAGTGTAGGTCTTTTGTACCTTCACTCTTTCTACCACCTTTCTTGGGGTACAGTGTATCAGGGTTAAGCTCCAGAGAAGACACCTCTTTCTTGAGAAACTGAGAAAAGCCCTGGTGAGACCTCAAATCCTCAAAATTCAACATGTTACATGAACACCAGCCGTCTGCCGGCACATTCAGCCCGTGAGCTCCGATGGACACGTCGGCTGTATCGGGCAGCAGCCAGAGAGGCGGCGGGAGTAACAGACCGTCAAACTATCCACAGTGTATCCCGCTTTTCTGTCTTTAAGGTTTTAAAAAATACACAAGTTAATCTGGAAAGATGAATCTCAGCTTTGAGCTCATTTTTCCTCCTCTTTCTTCATTTTTTCTCTATATAAATCGACTAGATCGGCTTGTAGCTGTTTCAGACGGAACAAACCAAACCGGAGGAGGAGCTCTGATGTCATCGTCGTGCGCCCTTGGGACGTTCCAGTACCCATTAGATTTTTGTTACACTTATCGCGCGGCAGAATGTTAAAACGAAAAAGCAATCTCCATAGGCTTTGTTATTTGAATTAAGTTACAGAATGAGCGGAGTTGAAGAAGAAAATGAGAAAGCAGTTCTGAGAATTGCTTTTTCATTTGATTTAAGAGACAAAAAATGCTGGTACATTTTGAAAATGAAATAGCATTTCTGTTTATGCATTTCAATTTTCAAGTTTGATATTTCTGATTGAATTTTGCTACAGATTTACCATAGAACTTTTTGAAAATTAAATGTCAAATGCCATTTTCTTTATTATTTTAATTAAGTTACAGAATGAGCAGTGTTGAAGAAGAAAATGAGAAAGCAGTTCTAAGAATTGCTTTTTAATTTCATTTAAGAGACAAATAATGCAGGTACATTTTGAAAATGCAATAGCATTTCCAGTATTGACTTTTCTTTTTATTTTTGTGACACATACGCTTCCATACCGATCCCTTTTCATCAGAGCAGGATAGATGTCGTGCAGAACAGGACTTTGCAGAGAACTACCCTTACATTTTTCTTCTTTCAAATCAAGTGGTAGGCGGGTATGTTACCCAAGTCCTGAAAGAATTCGAATGTAGTTCCAATCCTAAAACCGGATAAAGATTCTTCTTCTCCATCTTCGTATAGACCTATTGCTTTGACATCTGTGGTGTGCAAAGTGATGGAGACAATAGTGAAAAATAGACTTTTGTATTACCTTGAAAGTAGTGGTTTTTTTTTGTTGCTAATTATCAGAATGGTTTTTGCAAGGGGAAAAGCACCTTAGATTTGGTTGCAGTATTGGATAGGGATGTTAGGAGGGCGATGATTAATAGGGAAGCTATAATGGCGGTATTTTTGGATATTGAACGGGCGTATGATACCTTAGGAAAAGAAGGCCTGTTGCTTAAACTGCGGGAAGCTGGGGCATGTGGTAGACTGTTTCATTGGATTGAAAATTTCTTGAAGGATAGATCAATACAGGTTAGAGTGGAGACTGTCTTGTCAGAGCTGATTAGAGTGGAGAATGCACTCCACAAGGTGCAGTTATTAGGCCGGTTCTATTCAATATTATGATTAATGATATATTTGATGGTGTTGACATCTCCTGTGATAAGTCTTTGTTTGCTGATGATGGAGCTATCTGGAAATGTGGAAAAAATGTTCACCATCTGTTTTTGCAAATGCAACTGACTAGATAAAATTGTTTGGTGGGTGAACATGTTTAAGATCTCTTATGAAAAGATTTTTGGTCTGAAGAGTAATATTCCACCTGATGTTCTTAAACTTTATGATCGTCCCATTGAATTGAAAGGGTTACGATTTTTAAATTTCTTGGTTTATGGTTTGATGAGAGACTAACATGGAGAACACATATGATTAAGGTTTCACAGAGGTGTGAAAGAGTAGTCAATATTTTGAGGAGTCTGACTGGAAGTGATTGGGGGGGCAGAAAGGTGCATCGAGCCATGATTAGGTCTGTGTTGGATTATTTGTAAAGCATTAGCACAGAGAGTAGAAAAAATCACTCCCCACATAATTCACCATGATCAAACTGGATTTATTAAAGGTAGACAATCAAGTGACAATGTCCGCAGACTTATTAACGTCATAGACATTGCCACTATTAAAAAACAGGAAATGAACATACTCTCGTTGGATGCTGAAAAAGCTTTCGACAGAGTCAACTGGAAGTTTCTCATCGCTGCTCTCCACAAGTTCGGATTTGGAGAATCATTCATTGATTGGATTAAAATATTATATCACAACCCAAATGCTTCAGTCAGAACGGACAAACAGACGTCCAGCAGGTTTTTTCTTGGAAGAGGAACCAGACAGGGTTGTCCACTCTCCCCCTCTCTCTTCGCAATATTCATCGAGCCTCTGGCTGCAGCAATAAGACAGAATGAGAACATTAAAGGAGTTAAAACAAAACATGGCAATCATAAAATTAGTCTCTACGCGGATGACATATTACTTTTTTTACATAAATCATGTTCTATAAGTGAAACGATAACAATTATTAACACATTCTCCTCCATTTCAGAATATTCAATTAATTGGAATAAATCAGTTTTATTATCACTAAACAGTAACGCTGAGCAATCACTCTCAATACCGGTCAAATCAGGCAATATCAAATATCTAGGTGTTCACTTCTCTCCAAACTATCAGAACTGGTGCAGCTAAATTATACCCCGTTACTGAAAAACATTCAAGACGATCTAACTCGCTGGGTCAACCTGCCCCTGTCGCTTATGGGCAAAGTAGCCACAATTAAAATGAACATTTTGCCAAAAGTTAATTATCTATTCTCCATGATTCCCACACAACCTCCACTAAAATGGTTTAAAACATTAGACTCAGCTATAACCAGCTTTCTCTGGAAAAATAAACCAGCAAGAATCAGCCTTAAAACTCTAAAATCTGCAAAACGATGTGGAGGCTTAGAATTGCCAAACTTCAACAATTATTATAATGCTAACAGATTACAGTACATCTTAAAATGGTCAAGAAATAATCCAGAAAATAACTCATGGATGGACTTGGAACAGGAGTTATGTGGAAAGATCAAACTGTCAGATCTACCATTTATCAGCCAAACAATAAAAAAACATGATTCTTTTCAAAGTATTAACATAAGATCCACGTTAACAGCCTGGTGGATTTTCTCAAAGTGTCCAAGTCCTCTGTCGTACCATGTAAAATGACACCCATCTGGAACAACCCAGACATCCTAATAAACAAAAAGATGTTACACTTCCCAGCTTGGCAAGCAGGGGGCGTAACACTACTAGAGCACCTAATTATTGATAGAAGATTTATAACACCCCAGGAACTACAAGATAAACATGGAATAAATCACTTCTTGGAATACCAGCAACTGAAATCTATAATTACTAAAAAAGTTAAATACAATGATAATGACTTAAAATTACCAGAACTAGTTATCTCTTTCTTTAAACTTTCAATGAATAAGATTTTCTCCAAAATATACAAACTCTTTTGCAACCTAGATAATAATATTTCAATTCCAACAACCAAATGGGATGCAGACCTGAGTAGCAGCACAGATCAAAGCTTCTGGACAGAAATGTGTCTGAACACCTTTAAACTGACTAAAAGCCCAAACTTACAACTAATCCAATTCAAAACTCTCCATAGAATTTATTATACTGGTCAGAGGATGTTCAAGATGGGTCTCAGAAGCTCAGACATTTGTGAGCACTGCGATGGTAACTTACCTGACAGTTACATGCATGCACTGTGGTTCTGCACACCTGTCCAGGCTCTCTGGCAACAGGTTTGTGCGGATCTATCAGTCTGGCTTAATGTTTCTATCACTGCTTCACCGTCACTTTGTGTGCTTGGTGACATGAGTGCCATCGATATAGAAGGAGGATTAGTATCTGTAATCTTCATAACTCTTTGTATAGCAAAAAAAACTATTTTGTTAAATTGGAAAAACAAGAAAAACATCAACGTTAATCAGTACAGGAATCTGCTTTTTGATCATATCAGTTTGAAAAAAAACATCAGCTAAAAGTTCAAGTAATTTGAAAAGAATTCAGTCTCTCTGGTCTCCCATAGCTGATTCCATAATTTAGGGTGGGGGGAGCTTGGGCTGTCGCTGCGCCTTGATTGTCTGCTGGGGCTGTCGGGTGGTGGCCGGGGCCTCCTGGTGCCTGGCTGGGACGTGGGGGGGCGCTGCTGGTTGGGGGTCCGGTCTGGCGTCTGGATGGGGGCGGCGGGGGCGCCGGGTGGCCTCCTGGTCCCGGGTGTGGGTGGTATGGGGTGCTCGGCTGGGTGGGGGTCTGGCACGGCCGGGTGGGGTGGTCCGCCTGCTTGTGCTGGGGGGGCTGGCGTGGGGCCCCTTCCTAGGGGGGGCCCGCCTCCGTCGGGGGGCGGCTCGCCTACGCCTGGGGGCCGGGATCACTCCCTCTCTGGCTCTGGGGCGGGTTGGAGTAACCCCCTTGGGGCCCGCCCTGGCTCCGGGCGGCGCCTGTCCTTGCGGCGGGGTCTTGGGGTGGCGGGGGGGTGGGCGGTCTGGCCCCGTCTTGTGGGGGGGTGTCTGTGGGAGCGGGGTCCCATTAGATACGGGACCTGGGGGTCTGGCTTGTCGGGTTCTCCGCTGAGAAATCGGTGGGGGCCGCGGCCGGTCTGGCTGCCTAGGTCCCGTTGGTGCCTGACCAGTACACCCACAGGGGAGGCTCTTGGGGGCGGGGACTCGGATTTGTCCCTGGGACTGGCTCCTTCTTGGCTCCTCCCTCCTTGTGGGGGTGGCGGGTGCTGCGCCTGGCGGGTCGGCTCTCGGGGGTGGGACGCCTGGGCTGGGGGAACTTGGGCCCAACGCGGGGGGGCGCGGGGGACAGGGGTCTGCCATCGGGGTCAGTCTGCCAACTGACCCCAACATATCCCCTTCCTCATACAAACATGCAATAGGGAGAAGGGGAGGGTGTCTGTATTGCGGTGCGCTGCGGGGGGTGGACTACCTGCCAGTGGCCCTCCTCCTGTGGCCGCTGCAAGGATTTGCCCCTCCCCCCGATTTTATTTGCACCTTAGACATTTAGGACCCTTGGTGGGGGGTGCTTGGACATCACTGCCAGCAAACAGTCGATGTCCTTTCAGTGCCCCTTCCGCCAATTTTAACCGCACCATAGACATGTAGGGCCGCTGGTGGGAGGGTGACGGGGCATCTCTGCGAGAAATCAGGAGATGCCCTGTTAAGGCCTTCTCACCAATTTTAACCGCACCCCTTTAGTACACACACCTCTAACACCACAAACATACACTCTAACAAGCAAACACGCACGCATCACACAAGGAAGGTGGGACCTTCGACCTTCTGTCCCCTACCCCATCCCTGGCGGGGGTGCGGGGAACCTCGGCCTGGTGGTCTAGTCTCTTGGGTGCCGGTCTCCTGGGCCCGGCAGTCTCCTCCCCACGCCGGGAGTGGGATCCCCGAGATTTAGCAGGGGATCAATCTACATCGGAGCCGGGGGGTGTCCAGGTCTCGGTGGTGCGGAATCCGGTCCCTGCTTTCGAGAACTAGTCCTCTCCTTAACTCCATCAGTGGGTGTGCCTGGTCGGGCCTTGTTTTGTACATCACTCCTTGGGGCCTCTGTTTCTCTTGGGTTCTCTTCTGCTCGGCGGGGGTGGGCGGCCTCTGCCCTGCTTCTCCGCTGGACCTTCGCGGTGGGGGCAGGCGGTTGTCTGGAGTGTGGGGTGGGTTGCCCTTGGGGGCCCTGGCTCGTACCTGGGGTGGGGCGGGGGTCCTCTGCGCCACTGGGTGGTGGTGGGCTGCTCCTCGGGGGTTGGGGGGCTCTCCGGGGTGGGGTCCCGCGTTGGCCCTCCTGGCGGGGTGGGGGCTGCTCCTCTGGCTGGGCTGGGGCCTGCACTCTCCGTGTTCCTGTGCCTTCCTGCTCTTGGGTGTGGGGGGCCTCTGCGGCGGTCCCGCGTGCCCCGGTCTGGGTGCTCGGCGGGATTGCCCGGCGGGCGGTCTCTCTCCGCGGCTCCACGGCGGGTGTTGGGGGATCTTGGCTGCAGCTGCTGCCCCGGCGGGGGTCTTGGCGTGGGGATGGCCGGGCGCTCTCCCCCTGAGTACATTCCATCACCACCCACCTCAGTGAAACATAAACACTCACCTGAGCACTAACCGTTTGTGTGACAGAATGAAAGTCTTTATCTGAATGGGTTTGTATGATGGAGTGTGTGAGCTGCTGTTATAGCTGAATTGCGTACATGTGTAGTATATGTATAGTATATGTGAGTATGTTTAGTTTAAATGTAGAGACTATTTTGGCCAACAAGTGTGTGTGTAACTATAGAGCGTGTGTGTAGACAGGCCCCGCCCATTCTAGTTTATCACTTAGTCCTGGTTGTTTTATGATGTTGCTTCCCTCTGTTGCCATCTTATCTTACCCCCCCTACCCCTCCCCCACCCTCTTCCTTTTTTCGTCCGGTCCAACGACAAAGAAAAATAAATAAATAAAATAAAACATAATCAATATAAATAAAGTTTAGCATTAAATACAACAGGAGTTTATACTCAATAAATCCCTGTTGTGACAGTAACATCTGCCCAACACAAGAAGCTCTCAGCCCACATCTGTTGGCTCAGCTGTTGGACAGGACAAGTTACAAAAAAAAAAAAAAAAAAAAAAAAAAAAAAAAAAGGTCTGTGTTGGATTATGGATGTCAAGTTTTTGGGGCTGCTGCCAAATCAGTCCTAATTACGTTGGACAGGGTTCAAGTGAAGGCTTTGAGATTTGCTGCTGGGCCTTTAGATCAACCTTGATACCTGCATTGTTGGTCGAAACGGATGAGCTACCGCTGCGTCTATGATGTATAAAACTGGGGGTGCGTTACTAGGCTGGGATGGGTCTTTAGCAGCTAAATGTCTTCTTGATGAGTGCTGGGAATCTGAACTCCAAATTCAGTAAAACTTTTCAGAGTTCATGTCGTCTTCTTTCAGTGCAAGATGCTTAGATCCTCAGAAAAGTACGAAACTATCCATTTTCTCAATGCTGGTTAACTGACGGGTGAAAGTCAACCAAGCAGCAAAGACGACAAAATTTCCGGGTCACACAAAGTAAAAATAATAATAATAACACCAAAAAATAAATATATAAATTCTAATTATGTCCAACCCATGTGTCAGGCTTTGGTTGTGTGGACACAATCGAAGGACAGCTGTGAGCTCCAAAAAAAAAAAAAAGCGTCTTTAATAACAAAATCCAAAACTAAGGAAGAGCACAAAGCCGAAAAAACAGGATCAGTCACTAAAGTCAAACTCCAAAAGAACACCACACAAGAACCTGGGATTGAAGACAAGATTAGTGCACAAGGGTGACAAGACAAACCTGCAAGGAAGTGAGGGGGAGGAACCCATTATATACAGGAAGGGGAGTGGAAAAATCATTTCTGATATAACCTGTTTTCTCCTCATTTGCTGAGGATTTTTCCTTAATTAAAGATCAAGACCTGCTGGTGGTTTTCTTTCTGCATTTTCAGGGGAGCTGAGGAAGCTGGGAGCATGTTAGTAGCTGGGGTCTGTTACCAAAGTATCTTCATCTGGAGAGGCCCTGTTCTCTACAGATGTGATGCTGAGCAGCAACATGAACAGTTTATTCTGAAGTTAACCACAAACACAGACTTTTTTCTAGATGCATTGTTTCATCTAATAAATAATAATAATAAGAAGAATACATTTTATTTAAAAAGCGCCTTTCAGGCTCTCAAGGTCGCCTCGCAATGAAACAGCTAAAACCACACATGTAAAAAATAAAAAATAAAAAAAAAGTTAAAAAACTAAGAGCAATAACAGAGAACAGATGATGCTATAAATAAGATTGTCTGAACAGCAAAGTTTTCAGTTGGGATTTGAAGGTTATTAGAGAGTCCAGGTTTCTGAGATCAGGGGGAAGAGAGTTCCAGAGTCTGGGGGCAGAGCAGCTGAAGGCTCTGCCTCCCATGGTGCAGAGGCGAGGCAGGTGAACAGACAGGCGAAAGGAGGATGAGGACCGCAGGGAGTGGGATGGTGTAGGAATGTTGATTAGTCCAGAGAGTATGGAAGGAAGAGGTTGTGGATGGCCTTGAAAGTGTGCAGAAGGATTTTGAAGTTGATGGACCGGGTGATGTTGCTGATGTGGGTCTGAAAGGACAAAGAGCTGTCGAAGACGATATCCAAACTCTTTACCTGTGATGAGGAGGTGACTGGGGAATCGTCAATGGAGAGTGTATGGGAGTTGAGTTTGGAGAGGGTGGATCTGGTGCCAACAAGAAGGAGTTCAGTTTTATTGCTGTTGAGTTGGAGGTGGTTTAAGAAAACCAGGATTTGAGTTTGGACAGACATGCTGTAAGAGAGGGAGGGGGGACACTGGAGGAGAGGTGGGTTGACAGGTAGAGTTGGGTATCGTCGGCGTAGCAGTGGAACTGAATATTACATTTTCTGAAGATATTGCCGAGGGGTAGAAGATAAATGATGAAAAGGAGGGGGCCGAGGACAGAGCCCTGGGGCACTACAGAGGTGACTGGGTAGGGCTGGGACTGGATGGAGTTAAGCTGAACAAACTGAGTGCGGTCAGAGAGGTAGGATGTGAACCAGTCAAGGGAAGTGTGACAGATGCCGATGGAAGAGAGTCTATCCAGGAGGATGGAGTGGAAGATTGTGTCAAAGGCCGAGCTGAGGTTGAGGAAGATGAGGATGGATAGGATTCCGGAGTCAGCAGCAGTGAGCAGGTCGTTGGTTATTTTAATTAAAGCAGTCTCACTGCTATGATGTGGACGGAAACCGGACTAAAATATTTCATAGAGTCAGTTCTGGGAGAGATATGAGCGGAGTTGTTCTGTGACAACTTTCTCGAGGATCTTGGAGATGAAGGGAAGGTTGGAGATGGGACGCAGATCATTAAAGTTGTTAGGGTCGAGGTTGGGTTTCTTGAGAATGGGAGATATGGCAGCAGTTTTGAAAGAAGATGCTACTATTCCAGTGGAGAGGGAGGCGTGGATGATGGCACAGATGAAAGGGAGTAGTGACGGGAGACAGGATTTAGTGTAGGGAGAGGGTCAAGTGAACATGTTGTGGGTTTTGGTTTCTGGATACGTTTTGAGATGGCAGGAGCACTGGGTAGTTGGAAAATGGCCAGGGGTGATGGGTGAGGAAGGAGTTCAGGTTGGGGAGGGGGGTGGGCATTGAGACTGATCATCTGGTGGATTTTAACAATTGTTTGGTTGAAAAATGAGGCCAAGGCCTCACAGGTGGTTGTGGACAGAAGGTGTGTGTGTGTGGGTGGGGGGTAGGTGGGTGGGGGGGGGGGTAGTGAGTTAGGTGGTAAGAAGATTTTGTTAAACATATTGAATAAGATCTTGGAATTGTCTTTATTTGAATTAATTAGTTGGGAGTAGTATGCTGATTTTGACTGCGTGATAAGGTCTTTGTAAGTGGACAGATGAGCTTTGTAAAGATTAAGGTGGACAGCCAGACCGGTCTTCCTGTAGAGACGCTCGAGTCGACGACCGTGAGCTATGATAGAGCGCAGCTCGGCTGTAAACCAGGGAGAGGATTTAGAAAACAGAACTGATCTTGTCTTGAAGGGGGCAGTGGCATTGAGTAGGTCATGGAGGGTGGTGTGATTGTGTTCTGCCAGAAGGTCAGGAGGAAATGAACAGTCCATGGGTTCAAGGTTAGAGATGCTGGAAGAGAGGCTGTAAATGTCAATGTCCTTTATGTTGCGAAAATGAACAAGACGGGGAAGTTTAACAGGGGAGATTGGGAGGGCAACTGTGAAAGAAACTAGGAAATGATCAGAAATATTGAGATCTGTGTGCGAACAGTTGGAGGGTGTCAGGCCAGAGCAGCAGATTAAGTCCAGGGTGTGGCCTTTTATATGGATGGAGAAGTTAGAATGCTGGAAAAAATTAAAACTGTCTAGGAGTAAGGACAAATCTCTAGTGAGGGGAGGTGAGTAATATCTGTGTGAATATTAAAGTCCCCCAACAGGATCACGTTGGGAGACAGAGCTGAAAGGGCAGTCAGGAGTGATAAGAACTCAGGGAGAAAGTTGGAATTTGGCTTGGGGGGCGATAGACTAGAGCAGGGGTCGGCAACCTGCAGCTCCGGAGTCGCATGCGGCTCTTTAAGCGCTATCTCGTGGCTCCCTGGTGCTTTTTCATAATTGGCTCCGTGCACGTAATTAAGGAGTTCTACTTCCGCCGCTTTGAGTGTGAGGCTGACCATTTCTGGTTTGCGACTTCTATAGCAGCGACACGGCAGATTTTGATTGGGGAAGATGGCATATTTCACCCGTTGTCTACAAGGTCTCCCATAAATCGATGTGAACGACATATACAGGATTGTCGACCAGTGTTCACCTGCCCCCGGTTGCAAACGTGAAAAAGGATTTCGATTGTACATTTCAAGTTACATCCACAACTTTGAAGGTGAGTAGCAATACCTCAGCTAGCTAGCTAGCTAGCAGCTAAGTATTTTATCTCTTATTAAATCGTGTCAATATTACGACATACTTTATTGGTGTTATCAAATACATTACGTTTATCTGATTATCAACTTGTGTGTATTTTTTTATTTGGGTTTGTATTTCTTCTCAGTGTCCAGGAAAAATCCAGTGACAGGAGTAGTGTGTGTGAGGGCATTATGTCATCCGTCAATGGACACATCTAGACCACCTCACATTTTAAGAGTGGGATGAGTGCAGCGTTAAGATGGTTACCCATGTTCCTGGGCTAATCGTGTTCTTTTGGTTCATTGTGTTACCCGTGTTCCTGGGCTAATCGTGTTCTATTGTTTTTTGCTCTAGGTTAACCACGTTCATTTGGTTGACCATGTTCCCTATTCACGTTAAAAACGGACAGTGTACGCTTAGTCCTACGTTACTATGTTATGTTTTCACTAACAGCAATCAGTGATGTAGTATAGTTTGTTTTTACAGGTATACTGAACATCCCAGGGTAAATGTGAAACACATAAGATGGGTATAGTAATATAAACCTGCTAAGTTTAAGTAGGTATACTGCAATCTTGGTACTTTTTAAGTGGGGATTCTGAGTGTACCTGCAAATCAAATAGACTGCTCCACTGACCACATTAAAATAAAAAGATTATTAATCTATTTACTAACAGTGTTTACAAGAAAAAAGTTATAATGTTACTAGCTTTTTTAACAGTGTACAAAAATAAATAGGAGCTTACTTGAGTAGCCCATATTAATATATGACAAATCAGTTATGCCACTTTTTTAAAAATATTTTTTTAACATCTTGTTACAGGTGGGTCTGAAGGACTCCATCCCTGTTGAGCTGGCCCATCACAGCTGTACATGTGTAGCTGGATCAGTGCTCTGTAACCACTGTGTGGCTCTACTTTTCCAGTCTGCACATTATTCTCAGCTTGACATTCCAGTTGTTCCACCAGTGCTGAGCTGTACGGAGAGTGAACAACAGTGGCACAAGCCAAGAACCTTGGTAAGACTTGTAACAATAATTTCAATACTACATCTACACACACATCACATACGCTCATCACTGCTTGTTGTCTATATTCACAGGGTGTTAAACCAGGTCCCGTCGAGAAGATGGCTGTGATGTCTGCCAAACCAAAGCAGAGGACCATGCTCGAGGGAGTAAAGTGAGAATTTGGCTAGTAGTTAGTAATCTATTAATTAATCTTGATTAATCTTTTGACAGCCCAAGGTTAATCGCATCCAAACGTTTGTGTTTACATTAAGGGATAGTTCACCCAAAAATGAAAATTCTGTCATCATTTACTTACTCTCATGTTATTACAAACCTGTATAAATCTCTTTGTTATGATGAAACACACACGAAGGAAAATATTTTGAGAAATGTTTGTAACCAAACCGTTTGTGGACCCCATTCACTTCCATAGTAGAAAAAAAGAATAGTATGGAAGTAAATGGGGTCCACAAACGGTTTGGTTATAAATATTTTTCAAAATGTCTTCCTTCATGTTTACCAGAACAAAGAGATTTATATAGGTTCGTAACAGCATGACAACATGGGTGAACTATCACTATAACATATGTGTGTGTATGGTGTGTAAATATTATGTACATATAAATACTCATACATTCATGTAGACATTTAAGAAATATTTGCATTTATATGCTGTATATACATTTACATAATTTATATTATATATAAATATAAATATTTTATATATAAATATAACCTTTTTTAAATATATACATGATTCTGTTTGTTTATATATACATAAGTTACACACCGTACACACCTATGTTATGTAAACACAAACTTTTATTTTGGATGTGATTAATCTTTTGACAGCCCTAAATTAACCCCTTCAGACCTAAATTGTTACAAATTGTACATTTTCCAGCTCATGAGGCTTCTATAATTGAGACCAAATAAAAATAAAATGTTTGGCTTTAATTGTAATTTTTTAGTCCATTTCAACAAACATCAGCTCAAAACAGGTGTACTTTTTGTAGTTGTACAAAAATATACCAACACATAATTGAATAATAAACATTTTGTTGGTTGGATGTTTTTGTGGGAATTTTATAGTCTATAGTTAGAAAAAATACTATGGAAGTCAATGGCGACTTTCAATTGTCTAGTTACCGACATTCTTTAAAATATCTAATATTTATTTGTGTTTCTCAATTTGTTTCAAATAGGTCCACATTGTACAAAGCCATCAGTGGAGAGTTGCTGGACCTGTCTACTCTCAGTGTGTCAGAGACCTACAAAGAGTTTACCCCTGTTTCTGCACCAACCATCTGTACAATGGGTATCACCTGTGAGGTCCCGCTAGTGGACTCTGCACTCGGTTTGGTACAAGCAGGGAGTCCCCTGTCATACCAACAACCCAAGGCAAGCTGCAAGGTCAGCTGCTCCTAACATGGGTGGAGTGGTGCGATTTTGTGGTGTTTGCGGAGGAAGACACCCTGATTCAAAGAATATACCGGGACAGTGATGTGATGCAAAAAATAAGAGAGAGAGCAGACTTCTTCTTTTTCTACACATACCTCTGTAAATATTTGCTGTAATAAAATGAATTCTCTGTAGAACTGTCTTGTTCTTGTTGATATCTCATTATAATGTGAGTTGTTTCAAATTATTTAAATTTGTCACGTAACTGATTAAAAAATATGTGCTAAACAGAGTTGTAATACTTTAAGGATTTACCACTTAAATATCTTTGTTCTGATGAAACACACATGAAGGAAGATAATTTGAGAAATCTTTGTAACCAAAACATTTGTGGACTGCAATCTCTTCCATAGTTTCATTTTATTCATACCATGGAAGTGAATGGGGTCCACAAACGGTTTGGTTACAAACAATTTAAAAAATATCTACCTTTGTGTTTATCTGAACAAAGAAATTTTTACAGATTTGTAACTACATGAGTGTGAAAATTATGAACTCATTTTCATTTTTGGGTGAAGTGTCCCTTCAAACTAATATTCACTAAGTCAGGCCGACTTGAGGGGAAATTAAATCACACAAAATGAGACCAAGGTAATATAGATTTCAAATAAATCATTTATTAATTTAAAATGTCAGTAAATGTAAGGCAAAACTGAATTGTGGTGTGAATCAGTAAACAAAAAAAAAAAGGTAAATGAGGAAGAGGAGCAGCCAGCCATGAAGCAAACAGTCAGATTTCTACCTGGCTCTGATGTTCTCTCCAGTCTTTGACCAGAGGTCCATTTGGTAGTTGGACAAGATGCAAGCTACAGTGAAAAGCTGGCTAATGCTCCTGAAATAGACAAAGGGATTACAGAGTCAAAAAGTTTGTTCTCCTTAACCCGCCTGATTAACCTTTCAACATGAACTCGCAGCCGCGCAATTGATTGGGTCTCCAGGACGTCCTGTGCTGCATTTGATTGTTGTTGGAGCGGAAGGCAGGCCTGTGCAGTTTTCCTGGCACAAGGTTTTCCACCCTAAAGCCCTTGTCCACCATCACAGCCATGTCAGGGGACAGGAGAGGTATAATGCCCGACAATCTGAAAAGCTCACGGTCACTAATAGAGCCCCCGTAGAGTGCAGAGACAAATGTCAGAGGACCATGTGGTGCCATGCCAATCATGGCCTTGAAGGTACAGTGTGATTTGTAGTGCGAGTACACCTCACTCTGTAACACAAGTGAGGATGGAGTTTGGCACCGCAGTTCTGTGCAGTCAACAATGACCTGAGTGTCTGCACAGTCCTTGAACTCAGGAGGTAGGTTAGCTGTGATTGCTTCAGGTGTCATCCAGATGCAAATAGCTCCCAGTACACAGTAAAGAAAGTTGGCCCAGGTTGTGATGATCCTGCTGGCTGTTGTCCGATGGATATTAAATTGGTGCCCAAGCTCTCTCTGTGTGCATCCAGTTGATAGACTACCTAACTCTACGCTTCCACTTTCCGTCCTCACCAACTGCCTTCTTGAGGTTAAATCCTGGTTCACTTCAAATTTTCTTAAGCTTAATAGCAATAAAACTGAGCTTCTTTTAATAGGCACTGAATCCAACTTAAGTAAAATCCATAACTTTTCCATTCCATTTGACAACACCTCAATTTTTCCCTCCCCCCAGGTTAAGAGTCTGGGTGTCATCCTCGACAGCTCCCTTTCTTTCACCTCCCATGTTAATAACATCACCAGGTCTGCTTATTTTCATCTACGAAACATCCGTCGTCTACGTCCTCACTCTACAGCCGTCCTAGTCCACAGCCTCGTCACCTCCCGTTTAGATTATTGTAATTCTCTTCTTTTTGGTCTACCTCAAAAAAACGCTCCATAAACTACAACTGGTCCAAAACTCCGCAGCTCGCCTTATTTCTCAGACACCCTCCTCCCATCACATCTCACCAGTTCTTCAGCAGCTCCACTGGCAGCCAGTGTCACACCGGATCATCTATAAAATCCTCCTCCTGACCTTCAAAGCTATTCACAACCTCGCCCCACCTTACCTCTCGGACCTCCTTCAAGTAGCCACCCCTGCTCGCTCTCTTAGATCTTCCTCGTCCCTCCACCTAGTCGTCCCCCGTGCCCGCCTTGTCACCATGGGTAGTAGGGCTTTTAGCTGTTCCGCCCCCCAGCTCTGGAACTCTCTCCCGTCTAACCTACGCAACATGGACTCACTTCCTGATTTTATTTCTAATCTTAAAACTCATTTATTAAAACTATCTTATCCATCCTGATTTGTAATACATTATTTTATGCTGTATTTATCTGCTGTGCTGCTCTTTTAACTGATTCTTTTATTGTTTTTCCATACTCTTTTATTATTGTATAAAGCTGTTTGTTTTTTACTGTAAGGCGACCTTGAGTCCCTTGAAAGGCGCCCAACAAATAAAATGTATTATTATTATTATAGATAATTTAGGAAAAGAAATAACTCATCTATGGGCAGCAACTTAGTTGATCTGTTTGCTGTTGTCTTCTCTGCCACAGAGGCCGATGCTTCTCTAGCCACACTTGTCACACGGATCATCCTTGATGTTGCTGGTTCGATGAGCCTCCAGAATGCCATCAGGTGGTCATAAGAATGGAATCTTTTAAACAAAATACACAAAAATAACATTGTTGTTAGTCATGCTAGGCTAATTTAGTTACAAATAATAAATTATCTTAATTTTTCCTCTACTTACTACATTTGTTTAACATGAAGACAATAAAAGGTTGTGTCTATGCATCTGACTATGTCAATCATTAATTACTTTACTTTTGATATGTGATGTACACTTGAAGGAAAATACTCTTCCTCTTGTAAGGTGGACTTTAAGTGGAGCAACATTTTACATGTGCGGTAGCCTGTCTTTACTTTCACTTAAGTGCATGTCTTTGTACATGATTTTCTGTCCATCACTGTTAATATGGTACAAGACATCAGCTTCCTGCAATTCAAAAAAGCCTTAATTATGACATACCTGGTATAAGATCGGATGTCCTCGTCCGATCCTTCAAACCGCTTCAGTCCAAAACAACTCCGCAGCCGGAGAGCTTCAATGTGTAGTTCGAGCTCCTTTACTTTCAGGCGAAGTGTATCGTTTTCCTCAGCTAACTGATCTGCGACCATTGCTGTTGTAGGAGTAATACAATAATCATGATCTGGTGCCAGGGTATCCAGTTCCATCTCTTCTTCTGAGTCGATGTCATGGACAGGAGGAGGGGAGCTATCTGGTCTGGGTCTCCGCTCCCACACGCTCGCCCTCTGTGGCGGTATTTGAAAATCATTCCAGGAAAAAAGAGTAGGAATGGCCCCTTTCTTCAACTTTCTCAATTTCCCGGGGTTGTTAACAAATCGCCCTTTGGAAATGCCTGCTGCAACACGACTCGTCTTGCTTGGGGTGAAGTCCTCCCGCCGTACTCTTACCATCCATTCGGCTCTCACCGACACATCTACTGGAAAGCTATGAAAGCTTATAGTACTGTTGTACTTTGACGAATTTGCACACAGGGGTACACAACAATGTTGTGATGTCTTTGTCACGCGTTGAAACACCAAACGCCTCTCTTTTACCCGAAGTCCGCTCATGTTTACTCAAATCTAGCAACTCAACAAAACTCCCCACAACAAGAACATGACCAACAGGAAGTTGTCGGCCTCACACTCAACACCCGGAAGTTAACCGGAAGTTCTGTCATGCACGTAGGCTATTGCTGAAAGGGTTAAAATGCAGAAGGGAAATCTAAAATGCGGCTCTCTTTTTCTCTTTCCCTCCGTGTATGCTGTGCTGCGGCTGCTGTTGCTGCAAGTGTGACTCCTCCTCTGCTCAGCGCGAACACACGTCAAAAACACACATCGACCAATCACGTGCGACATGAGGAGAAAAAAATGAGTGAGAGAGAGGAAGTAAGAGAGAAAAAACACGGCTTCCGGCTCCTTAGTGGGAGCCGGCCCGTCTCGCGTCGTTCACTTCAAACAGCTGGTTCTAAAAGCGGTTTCGTTCGCGACCGACCCGTCACTAACGGTTTGCTCTATTTTCAATAATTCCAACAGTCTCTGAAAGCTGAGACATTGCCCTTTCTTGTCAATATTGGTTCATTACGGTAATTCTACCCAGAAGCCCGCGGGGAGCTGTTTTGTTTTCTGGTGAGAGACCTATCGAGGAGCGGCAAAAAGAGTTTTTATAACGGCAAAAATAATAAGGAAAATGTCTGAAAGATGACCATTGTGGGAAATAAAGCCTTCATGAACGTCCAGAGAAGATTTTGAGACCAAAGGAGCAACGGAAGAAATCATTTTTGGTGAGAAAAGGTAACGTTTGTGGAGCTGCATTTCCGGGTTATTTTCTGAAGGAATCAAACACTTACTAGCTAGTTTTTACTCTGAAACACAAACTGTTTGAGAGGAATGTCATTCAAATGTAAGTTAACTTATTTTTTACTCATATATTATAAGTAATCTTATAAAACAGGCCTACATTTACGTTTGTTCAGGAAATAAATATCCCAATAAATGAAAATATTTTTCTTCATGTGTCCTGTGGGCTGGAGCTGATGATTCTGGAGGACTAAAGAGAACGTGTGGAGATGCTGGAGGTTCTGGTGATGTGGTCAGAGATCAAAGCTGCTCCTCACATCAACAACAGGTGCAGAACCGGATGATAGAGACCCTCATACACTGAGATTCAACCCCAGACACATCCCAGGTGTCCAACCAGCTCTAAATACAGAAAACCATCATCAGGAGAACAAAAATCCATTTAAGAAGTGGATTCATCTCCAAACTCCATTACTGTTGTTGCTTTGAATCTTCTAAATAAAAATGACATCAGAAATCAGATTTCTTGGGGGGGCGGATGAGGGGCGAAAGCGAGTAGTCGCGTCCTTTGGTGCTCCGAGGAAATGCAACTTTAAAACATATTTTTCATGAACAATTGCCAACTTTTTCATCCCAGCTGCGTCATTTATTTGTCCTTTTGACTTTGAGACTGATCATTGACAAACAGCGATGTCGAATTCCCGTTCAAAAGAGGCCCCGAAGGGAGGCCGCAAAACGTTACACACCGGACCAGGTTCAGGAGGCATGGAGGAGGCTAGTGATGCTAGCGGCCTCGATGCTAGCCGGTTTCAGTCCATGATAGACTCTCTCCGGGCTGACATTTTTGGGAAAATCGACGACTTGTCCGTTAGTCTCAAGTCTGAGATTGAATCCGTCAGACAGGAGCTGAGGAGCTCAATTGAGCCACTCCAACATGCAGTTGACGCTTATACGACAACTATTCGCGACTTGGAGCGCTCGGCCTCAGACCAGAGCAGCCGCGTCACCGAGATGGAAGCTACTGTTAGCATGCTAGCTAAACAAGCAGCCCGTCTGGAGGAAAAATGCGAGGATCTTGAGGCAAGATCACGAAGAAACAATATTCGGCTGCTTGGTGTACCGGAGGGGGTGGAGGGACCCAGACCAACCGACTTCATTGCCCAGCTGTTACAAGACCTTCTCGGCCTGGAGGAGAAACCTCTTCTAGACCGAGCCCATCGGTCTCTACGTGAGAGGCCGCGAGAAGGGGCCCCACCGCGACCAATCGTGGCAAGGGTTCACTTCTTTCACATCCGCAACCTGATTCTGCAACGAGCTGGTGAAGACTCCCCACTCTCCTACAAAGGCAAGAGGATCTCCGTGTTTCCGGATTACACCTCTGCCATTGCAAAGAAACGAGCGGCCTTCGTCGCGGTGAAACGCACTCTCCGCTCCCACCCGATGGTGAAGTTTGGCCTCCTCTACCCTGCTGTACTGAGAATCACCATGCCGGACGGGAAAGTTCACAGGTTTGAAGATCCTTCTGCGGCCGCTGAGTTTGTTCATAAAAACTGCAAATAGACATTCCTTGATAACGGGTTGGACAATCAGTCAGGCTGTGTTCGATACGTCCGATTTCTATTCTGCATTGAATATTACATTTTAGCTGGGAGCGTTTTTCTCTCCTTTTCTCACTTTCTGTTTACTCTTCATATTTATTGCTTTGTGACAGACTTGGGTTAATCTGAAAGTTCAAATTGGCATATTGTTTTTTTTTTAATTTAGTTTGCATTTACCCTCACCTAGCACTGCTTAGTTCTTAAGTGTGCTACTAGGGAGCGTTTTGGAGTTCTGTTAGTGATGGGGTTTTGGCATTTATCCCAATTGGGGGGATACAGGTGCATGGGGGGTTCACTGGGTAGACTCTGGGTTGTCTCTTGTCTTTTGTGTTGTGTGTTTTTTTATGGTTTATTTAGCTCTCATTTACACCATTTTGATGCTTGCTGTGGAATTAGACTATTTACTGTATCTCATTCTCCATTTTATTTATTTATTTTTTGCTTAGTTTAAAATGGTTCAGCCACTATCAATACAGGGAAATGATGGCGGTGCTCTAAAGTTCATCAGTTGGAATTGCAAAGGCCTTAACTCCCCAATGAAGCGCAATAGGGTTCTGAGTCATCTTAAACATCTGGGGGGGCAAATCATTTACCTCCAAGAAACGCACTTTAAGTCATCTAGTAATCCAATAATTAAGGGTGGGTGGATTGGTCACTCCTATTACTCATCCTTTCATAGTAAAGCTAGAGGTGTTGCAATTTTAATACACAAATCGATACCCTTCACATGCAGCAAAGTGATATCTGACCCTGGAGGCCGTTTTTTAGTTATTAGCGGTAAAATTTATTCCACCCCAGTTTTGTTAGCAAACATATATGGCCCTAATTGGGATAGCCCTGATTTCTTTAAGCAGCTTTTTTCTAATCTTCCTGACTTGTCTACACACTTTTTGATCCTAGGTGGTGATTTAAACTGTTGTCTTAACCCAGTGCTTGATCGCTCCTCCACAAAAACCACCTCTGTAACGAAATCTGCCAAAGTTATTAACAGTTTTATGAAAGAGTTTTCCATCTCGGATCCATGGAGGTTTTTTAATCCCTCTAGCAAGGCGTTTTCCTTTTTCTCCCATGTTCATCATACTTCTACACGTATAGACTATTTTCTTCTTGATGACAGACTTCTCCCCTTGGTTAGCACATGCACATATGAGACGACAGTCATTTCAGATCACTCCCCTGTCACTATGAGTTTACAATTCAAAGACGCTGTTCGATCACGAACCACATGGCGGTTTAATACACGCTTACTCTCATCTGAAAAATTTGTGGAAAAGATTTCTAACCAAATTGACCTCTTTTTAAGTACAAATAAAACCACTGAAGTTTCTGCATCATTATTATGGGAGACATTAAAAGCATTTCTTAGAGGGCAAATTATTTCATTTGTAAGTTATGAGAGGAAACAGAAAAAGACAAAATTGGAATCCCTAACAAAGCGCATCGCTGATTTAGACAGACTGTATGCTTCCGCTCCTTCCCCAGATATATATAAAGAACGTCTCCTCCTTCAATCAGAATTTGACACGCTTACAACAGATCACGCAGTTGAGCTACTCTTAAAATCTAGAAGTTTATTTTATGAACATGGTGATAAAGCTGGCAAACTATTGGCTCATCAACTTCGACAATCTGCCTCTACTCACCAAATTTCACAAATCTCAACACCATCTGGTACAACAATAAACCCCCAACAAATTAACGATCAATTCCAAAATTACTATTCCACATTATATACATCTGAGATTTCTCCAAATAAGCAAGAATTTGACAATTTTTTTTCTAAACTTGAGATACCCTCATTTCACCCTGACATAATCGAAACATTAGAGAGACCCATAACCAGAGAGGAACTTACTGCTGCAATATCTCACATGCAAAGCGGCAAATGTCCTGGACCAGATGGTTACCCAGTTGAGTTTTACAGGACATTCCAACACAAACTAGCACCTATTTTGACAGATATGTTTAATGAATCTTTTAGTTCTGGAAATCTTCCCCCAACACTCAACCAAGCATGTATTTCCCTTATTCTCAAGAAGAACAAAGATCCCCTTTCCTGCTCTTCCTACCGACCAATAAGCTTGCTGAATGTAGATTTCAAATTATTATCTAAAATGCTAGCCCGTCGTTTAGAAATTGTACTACCCACAGTAATCTCACCTAATCAAACAGGATTCATTAGAAATAGACACTCCTTTTTTAATTTAAGACGCTTGTTTAACACAATATATGACCGTTCAAATTTTTCAACTCCAGAGGCTGTTATAGCTTTAGATGCGGAAAAGGCCTTCGACCGAGTGGAATGGGACTTCTTATTTTATACTTTAGAGGCTTTTGGTTTTGGTAATAATTTTATCTCTTGGGTTAAATTACTATACTCTTCCCCTGTTGCCTCAGTAAAGACTAATAATATACAATCATCATACTTCCCTCTTCATCGCTCAACTCGTCAAGGCTGCCCCTTGAGCCCTCTTTTGTTTGCTATTGCCATCGAACCCTTGTCTATAGCACTCTGCTCAGATAAACATATAACTGGAATTTTTAGGAATGGCGTAGAGCAGAGGGTTTCTCTTTATGCAGACGACCTGCTACTCTATATTTCAGACTTTGCCACCTCTATTCCTGCGGTTCTCAATATATTCAACTCATTTAGCGCCATCTCAGGCTACAAATTAAATCTGACTAAAAGTGAGCTCTTTCCTTTAAATAGCGCAGCGCATGAATACCCCCTCCATGTTTTTCCCTTTAAAGTTACAACACATAGATTTACATATCTTGGAATTGAGGTAACTGACAAGTTCAAAAACCTTTATAAAGCTAATTTTCCTCCTCTACTATCGCGTATTCAAGATGACTTTGATCGTTGGTCTGTGCTTAATCTGTCTTTAGCTGCTCGTATTAATTCTGTCAAAATGAACACTCTACCAAAACTATTGTATTTATTTCAATGCCTACCGATTTTCCTCACGAGTGCCTTCTTTAAAAAAATTGATACTATGATTTTGGAATTTATTTGGAACAAGAAGGTTCCAAAAATTCGCAAAGAATTGCTACAAAGACCCAAAATATTAGGAGGGATGGCTCTACCAAATATAAGATTTTACTACTGGGCAGCTAATCTTAGAATCATCCAGTTCTGGATACACTCATCTCCCTCCCCTCCTATTTGGCTTGAGATGGAGGCCAAATCATCCAAGAGGGTTTCACTCTCAGCACTAGCCCATGCTCCACTCAATAGGCCCCTCCCTATGAACATAAAAAACATAATTATTAAGACCTCCCTAAGAATTTGGAAACAGTTTAGACGCTATTTTGGTCTCCAACGGTATTCTGTACTAGCACCCATCACTGCAAACCACATGTTCCAACCTTCCTTGGTAGATGGGGCATTTAATACATGGTCTAATCTTGGCATTAAGTCGTTTGGGGATTTGTATATTGATGCAACCTTCCCAACATTTGAACAGTTGTCTACAAAGTTCCGTTTACCTAAAGAACACCTTTTCAGATTTTTCCAAATCCGCAGTTTTGTTAACAGCACATTTCCTCAATTTCCTAATGCCCCCACTGAGTCACCTCTAGATACATTTTTTAAATCTGCACCTGCTCTTAAAAGAATGATATCGTACCTTTACTGTCAGATTGATTCACTTCGATATGCTTCTTTAAACTCTACTAAGATGCTTTGGGAAATGGAGTTGGGAGAGGAAATCGCTGAAGACACCTGGGAGATGGCACTGAAGAGGGTGCATAAATCTTCAATTTGTGCAAAACATGGGCTAATTCAATGTAAAATTGTTCACCGCGCCCATCTGACCAAGGTTAGACTTGCTAAAATTTATAAAGAGGTTGACCCGACCTGTGACAGGTGTCATCAGGCACCAGCAAATCACACTCACATGTTCTGGTCCTGTCCTGTTTTACGTTCTTTCTGGGAGGAAATTTTTAGATCGCTATCTGAAATCACAAATCAAATGATAGAACCAAATCCCATAACCGCTATATTTGGTGTACCTCCATCTACCCTCCGGTCCAACTCATATGCAACTTTTCTATCGTTTGTTACATTGATTGCAAGACGTCTGATTCTGCTTAGGTGGAAGTCCTCTAGCTCTCCTTCCCACACAATGTGGATTAAAGATATCATTAAGCTCATGGGTCTTGAGAAGATCAGATGCACTCTAAAGGGATCGTTACTCAAGTTCTATAAAATATGGGACCCTTTTCTGACCTACATTAGAAAGCTGAACATCTCACTAATTTCAGAGTGACTTGTGGGTTTTAATGGCAAAAGATAGACGTTTCCACAGCATTTTTAGTGTCTTTTAATGTGTAATTTTATTTATTTTTTATTTTAATTTTTAAAATTTTTATTTATGTATTTATTTATTTTTTTTTTTTTTTTAGGTCTGTACTTGTGTATATTGTTGTTGGAGGGAGGGAGGGGTGGAGGGGGAAAACACCTGTCTCATTTGAGTTCTAATTTTTATTTTTTTTTTTTTTTTTTTTGTTTGTTAGTTTTGTAATGTACATCTGTTGATGTTCTTAATATGTGGCTCATTCTACATTGATATATATCCAGGCAATCTGCGGCTACTGTCTACAAGTCCATAGTTAATTTTATACATGCTTTTGTTCTGTTTTTTGTACCAGTTCTGACAAAAAACAATAAACAGTTTTTGGAAAAAAAAAGAAATCAGATTTCTTTATTGCCTTTCTTTAATTTCATCGAAACAATGAAGCATGCTGTAATTCATTAATATTGTAATGAAGTTAAACTTCATCCTACAACAGAGTAATCACGTGGTGAGTCATTCTCCATAGGATTAAATAAACATTTAATCATGAAGGCTCATTCTGTATTTGTAACACACGTAGTCATTTTGATATTAGGCTAGTATAGCTAATTTAGATACATACGGCGTGTGTTGCCTTCATTATAAGGCTTTTAATTTTTTGCGGCTCCAGACAGATTTGACTTTTGTTTTTTTTGGTCCAATATGGCTCTTTCAACATTTAAGGTTGCCGACCCTTGGTCTAGGGCAGTGATGGTGGGAGTTGATCCAGATAGTTGGGTCACGGTGCACTCCATTGATGAGAAGGGATGCAGAGAAATAGGCAGGAATTTCCACTTCACGCGGTGAATTATCGCGAGACCTCCCCTCTGGGAGCCGCGAGATTTTGAAATGTAAATAAATCCACCGGGAGTACAGGCGTTAAGGTGGGAGAAATCATTAGGGAGTTGCCGTGTTTCTGTCAGGCACAGGAAATCCAGCTTGTTGTCAGAGAGGAGGTCGTGGAGTAGGTGCCCTTTGTCTGTGAGAGACCAGGTATTGAGCAGTCCGAAGCTAACGGTGATCGGGCTGCACGAAGCAATGGAGCACACCGACCTGGCGAGGCTGGCTAGCTAAATGTTACTGACAGGTATACTAAGTAAAAGCTGATTATAAATGTAACATTTAACTGATTGCATCAAGAAGCCCACAAAGTAAATCTTTGTTTCTGTTGAAAGGTGTATTCATGTTAAGTATGCATGTTAAGCACTGCGCTGCAGGACTGAGCGCTTTAAAAACTCATTTGTCCCTTCAGCCATGAGGCTGTTTAACGAATCTGCCTGATATAAACTGGCTTTTTATTTCTATTTTATTTTATTGCTATTTATTGTGTGTGTTTGAGTGTGTCTAGCTGCCGAACACCTGAATTTCTCCCTTGGGAGATTAATAAAGTACCTACCTACCTACATACCTACCAACCAACCAACCAACCAACCAACCAACCTACCAACCTACCAACCTACCTACCTACCTACCAACCTACCTACCTACCTACCTACCTACCTACCTACCTAACCTACAACCTACCAACCTACCAACCTACCCTACCACCTACCACCACACCTCCAACCTACCACCACCACCACCACCAACCAACCAACCAACCAACCAACCAACCACATTGCCATTAAACCATTTTGTTTATTTTCATATCCATTATTACAATGATTATGTTAGCATTGAGTTTTTACCTGCAAGAAGATATATTTCTAAACTGCTTTGAAAATGTCAACATCAACATTGTTAAAAAAGCTTTAAGACTCAAAATGATAAACATGGAGCAAGTAAAAAACTACTCATAAAGTCAAATATGAACACTTCAAACGGCAGTTTTGATTGAAGATTGATGGTTGGAGTTGACAAAGTGCTCGATGCAGTCCTTCTGGATGTTTTGCAGCTCTTCAGCCCAACACTTCAGGCAGGAATCAGGCTCCTCTCCCACTCCCCAAGAAATCCTTAACCAATTAGGCTTATGCAGCAGGTCCAGAAAAAATGGCTTTTCCAAAGAACCTGCAATAATAAAAAAAAAAGATTGAATTAAAATAATAACTTAATATATAGCATTACCTGCAAGAATGCCAGTGTGAATGCTGTAAGAGGAATGTGGCAGCTGTGGATGCTAGCACAGATAGCTGAAGATGCTTAAATTGATAGCTAAAAAGGCTGAAACTGATAGCTGAAAATGCTGAAGCTCATTGCAAGCCAAAATGTTAGCTAAATGCCAAATAAGCCTAAAAAACGTGTTAAAAAAGTGTAATTTAACCATAAGAGCCCAGCCAGCAAGCCCAAATGGGCCCCATATAGTTTAAAAGTGGGTTGAAAATGTAGGCCCTAATTAGGTTTGTCCGCAGTTTCCAAGGAGGCCCAAGCTAGCCACCTAAGCTAATCATTTTAGTAGCTAAATCATAATTTTAGTAGCTAATTCATTTTATTTAGTAGCATTTTAAGTATCAGTTTATGTTTATGCATTTTAATGACATTCAAAACTCTATGATGACTACAAAAGAAAAAAAAAATCTTTATCTAAGTAAATACAAGAGATTTAATAAAATATTTTTTGCAGTGGAAACAAAAATACACTTAAAAATGCTTAATTATCTTAGTCACACTAATAACGCCTAGTATAACAAGACAGTATTTACTGTAACAGTCATTTATTGTAAATACAGCTGCTATAACAAATTGACAAATTGGTTTTACCTGCCAGAATTTATATCAATTTTTCTAACAACTATTTATTGTCCATTGGCACACTTTTCCATGACAACTGTTTCATATTTTGTGTTCCTTATCTTAAATTAGCCAAACAAAGCTCAATTTTTGCTGATCTTCGGTGCAACACCGGTGTCTTATGCTAGCGCTAGCTTGCTAGAAGCAAATTCCACACTTTGGGGGACGCCGCAAGCTTTGTCACTAACATTCTGACTAGCTGGCAGACTGCAGTAGAAAACATTGCTAAGTTTACTTTAATGTCAGACATGCTGAAATTGTCTGACTTTTGCTGTTTACAACCATTATGTGAACACGGAAATCTATGTGCTGCTAGCTAGCAACACAAAGTGTGGAATGTGCTGCTAGCTAGCAGCACATTCCATACTTTAGGGGGCGCTGCGAGCTCCGTCACTCACATTCTGACAATGTGGTTAGAAAAAAATGAGACACCGCTGATTATTGCTTTTCTTTAAACGTACAGCCAGCAACTTTTATTTATAATCAGATAATGGGTTTAATAATCCCAGGTAATAAGGTATAAATGGACATATTCAGTCTCTTCATCAAAAGAAGCAGAACGCGGCTTTTGTAACCGACAAGACCTCGCCAGAAACTCTGTGTGTGTTTCTGGGACGTTTTCCTCGAAAACAGAACTACTAATCATGTTTAAGTCTCCATCGAGTTCCCCCTGTGCATTTTGGAGTTAGCAATAGCTAGCTTGTCAAAGTAGCAAAGTCACACCATCTGAGACATATGAAAAGAAAAAAACAATATAACTCATTCTTACCTGGAACAGAAGTATTTACATTTCCTTAGGTCACCGATTTTCCTTTTATGGTCACAAAACAATAAAAAAAGGTCCCTTTCCATTGACGAGAAACGGCAACATCACCAGCCAGCAGTGCAACAGATTTCACAATGAGAATCCACGCAAACTACTTCCGGGTGACCCCCTGTGTCTAAAACGAAACTACACAGCAAAAAGTGGAGTGTTGATTTAACTCCCGGAGAGTCAATATATAAACACTTTTTCAGGGTTTATATAGCTCCACACTTCACAGAGTTAAATTAACACTTTCAAAATAGTTACTTTTTTAACACTGAGTCAGAGTCACTTGCATAACTCAATAAATGTGTTAAATTGACACCAAGTCAGAGTTCTTTCTTAACTCACTAAAATAAGTTACATTACCACTGAGTCAGAGTTTCTTTTTAACTCACAAACTAAGTTCAGTTATGGTAACACCAAATCAGTGTTTCTTTTTAACTCAATAAACTAGGTTAAAATAACACTACAACTACCTCAAAAAACAATGTTGTTTTTTAAAATGGTCATCTCAAATTTTTGTCTAATATGATACCACAGCTAAAATTATATAAATGGTATTGAAACAATTCCCCAAAAATGCATTTTCAAAAACATTTATTAAATATTTTACTCCCAAGCAGTCAATTAAAACACAATACATGACGGAATGAAAAAAAAAAACTTTCGTCAGCAACTCCATATGAGTTTTGAACATCAAAAGGTTTGTGGCATTTCAGTTCTGTTGTTTTACCAATACACTTTTCTTCTGTCCTTAATATTCTAAAGGCATGGTAATGTTCTTCAAAACACTCTGTTAATAACTTTTGAGTCGGTAAAAAAATGTCATCATCAACTAAAAGTACGCTAAGTATTTGACAAAAGACAGGCATTTCATCCTCCACTTAACTGCAAACAGCAAGTCCAGTTCTGTACTCTACACCATCAACTTTAACTCAGCTTGTTGTATAAATGTCATTGGTCTTTTCAATCATTTGACTGTTACACATTTTCTTCGCTCAATGAAAATGATTTAATTGGCCCATATTCCTTCTGTTTGATTGAAAAGGTTTCCTAGTGACAAGCAATGGCCATCTGATGTTTTTTAGCAAGGGATTTGGTTATGTGTTTTTTAAATAATCTTTGAACAACTTATGTTTAGCCTCAAATCTCACCAGAAAAATAACAATGGGCCAATTTTCCTAATTGAAGACGGGTAATTGATCATAAAATGATGCTTTGGTATTAAGTTTCTGTGTGGATACAAGTGCTTAAATAGTTTGTGGTGGTCAAAAATCCCACTCTTTAAATAAAAAGTCATACCCAGAGTGAGAGAAGGAGAAAAAACTATGTTCATTATTTGAAGGAACAGTAGTAATAACTCCCAGTGTCTGTACCCTGCTGGAATTATGTCACCAAAAATAAGTGGGATGTTTTTCATGAGACATAATGTCTGGATGGAGTTCAAGCCAATGCCATTACCCTGACCATCCAATAGAATTTTAGGGGTGATTTTTTCTTTCTAAAAAACATAGTCAAAACCATAAATCCTGGAAAGCAAGTTTTGTTCTGATATATAGTGTTTTATGAGGTATTCAAACATAAGTTTGATCTCATACTGAGCAACACCTTCTAGATATCGTGCATTATAACAAATGAGTAGTTACTGCAAACATGGAAATACTGTAAGGAATTGAGAGAAGAATTTCTCTTTAAACCACACAGGCAAGAATAACAGTACTAAAGCCTCTAAGGTCTCTGCATAATCAAGCTCTGAAAATCCTTGACAAGAAATCCAGGCGATACCACCATTGCTTTATTTTGGAAAAACACAATATACTAAGTTTCGATTACCTGATCAGGTACTCTGACATTCGCTTAGTTCATAAAATTTTGCATGACACCGCCCCACCTCCTCTTAAGAACTTTATACAGCCATGCTCTGAGCTCAGGGGCAGAGTGTTAAGGTCGGTATCCAGAGGTGACTGCAGCATCCCTAAAAGAAAATCTGCTTTTTCTCAGTCTGCCTTTTCTTATAGGGCTGTCAAGGAATGGAATAAACTTCCAACAAACATAAAAAGCATGGCAGAGTTTTACAGTTTTTCACAAACTGCCAAGAAATGGATGCTGGAGCACCAATTTTGCACACATTAATAAATGGCTATCAGAGTACAAGACCATTGCTGTAATTGTTTTATCCTATTTTTAACTGGAAATATGTTTATTTTATGTTGTTTTTATGAATTGGTGTATGTATTTTATATTGCACTAGTTTTAGTTTTATAAAATATTTTAGATTTCATATTGTATTTTATATTGTGTTTGTTTTTTTATCCTTGATTTTCAATTTCAATTTATTTATTTAAAAGGGACAGGACAAAAAAATGTAACCGATGCCATGTCCACAGGCCATATAGCTGACAGCTAATTTGCAGACCAGGTCCCTGAGAATAAACAAAAAACAGCAAACAACAAAGACACAAACATTATCTTACAACACACATATAATCCAGAACAGTCACAAGAAAACACTAGCAAAAACAATGGATCTAATGTTCACAGGCTTGATTGGATTTGAACCATTGTTTTACTTTACAAGTAAATTGTTTTAGATCTGGGAGAGCTTTTAATTCAGCAGGTATGGTGTTCCAGATCTGTGGACCTTTTACTCTGAAGGAGCTTTGACCAAATGTTGTCCTACATTTGGCCGGTCTGCAGTCACCATTAGCAGCTCCTCTTGTGGTAACTCCTCTGGATTTGTACTTTTCAATGGGATTGCTTATAAGTTTGGGAGCTAGACCATTAATGCACTTAAAAACTAATCTTAAAATAGAATACTTTATAAAATTTTCAAAACTTAATAAATTATGGTTTTCTAAAATCCTACAGTGGTGCCATTTCATTGGCTTTTGGTCCAGCACTTTTAAAGCTTGTTTAAAAAGAGAAACCACACCTTTCATCGTTGACTGACTGGCCTGGCTCCAGACAACAATACAGTAGGAAAAATGAGATAAAATCATTGCATGAAAATATAATTTAGCAGCATTTATTGAAAAACAAGACCTTAAAAGACGGAAACAGTTCATATTGGTCCGGATGTTTTTTGTTATTTTCTTCATATGAGCATCATATTTTAGATGTGAGTCTAAAACCACTCCCAGATATTTGAATTCATCCATTTTTTTAATTGGTTGATTATTAATTTGTATCTCAAAGTTATCTGTGAGTTTTGTTCGTAAAGAAAAACACATTGAAACAGTTTTGGAGCAATTTAAAGCTAAACAGTTATCTTCAAGCCACTGAGCGACACTGACCATCTGCCTGTTCAACAGCTCTGCAGCCTTCTCTGGAGTCTTTGCGGAGACATAGATGACAGCGTCATCAGCATACAGCTGCACTCAGCCTCTGTGCAGATGTTTGGGAGTTCATTGATGTAAAGGCAGAACAGCAGTGGACCCAGGATTGAACCTTGTGGAATGCCCATTTTATATTCACAAGGAGCTGAAATAGTGCCATTGATCTTTACACTCTGCATCCTAGACTCCAGATAGGATGTAAACCAGTTGAGAGCTTGTTGAGAAAATTGTACTTTTTTTAGTTTATGCAGAAGTATGTCATGGTTGACAGTATCAAAGGCCTTTCTAAGGTCCAAAAATACTGCTCCAACCACATTTCCTTTATCCAAGTAATTTTTTATAGAGTCTGTTAAGAAACAGGTGGCAATTTCAGTTGAATATTTTTGTCTAAAACCGAACTGCTTAGGATGTAAAATATTGTTCTGTTCCAAATAACTGATTAGTTGTGTTGATATGGTCTTTTCTATTACCTTTGAAATAATTGGACGGATAGAAATTGGTCTGTAGTTACAGGGTTGGTCAGGGTCTCCAGATTTAAAAAATTGGACTTATAAGACCTTGTTTTAATTTTTGGGGAAATTCCCCACTGGTAATTGACAGATTCACCAGATGGGTTATAGGAGCTGTTAGTGCATCTTTGTGGTTTTTAATAATGTCAGAGTCTAATCCAAATACATCTTTGGCCTTGGAATGTTTTAGGTTATTGATTATTTGTTTAACACAAAAAATATTAGTCTGTGTAATACAAAATGTATTTGCTGTGCAGCTCAGCTGCATTTTGTGGAGTTCCACTGGCTTAAAACATGCTGCTATTTCTTCCACAGATGCCACAAAGTAGGTATTAAATGAGTTGGCAATTTCTTTAGGCTCAGTGCACATCATCCCATTAATATTTAGTTTAGTTGGATCCTTTATTACTTGATTAGTATCTTGTCTGGTTAATCTATGTATGTGCTTCCAAAGACAGGAGCTATTGCCACCAGATTCTACCATTAAATGCATGAAATAAGCAGTTTTAGCTTTTCTTATTTCACTTACTACTTTATTTCTAAGATTTTTGAAAATTGCATTATCAGTATAAAGTTTTGTTGCAATTGATTTCTTAAGTGCAATATCCCTTTTTTTCATCAGTAGATATATGTCATTATTAATCCAAGGTATAGCCTGACGTCGCCTCCTTAATTTAATTGTTGTTGTGTATTTTTGAATAATTTGTGCTATATTATCCGTAAGTGTATTGCAACATGTATTCAAGTTATCTGTTTGAAAAACTGAATCCCAGTTGATGTTACACATATCATTTTCAAAATTGGGCAAATCCTTTTTCTGAATTCCTTTTATTGTCTTAACAGATGAGCTGTGAAAAATACATTGCAGTCGTTTTTTTGTCAGTTTTCTAGAGATTAATATTAAATTGTGATCTGAGAGGCCTGTTATCAGATTATATGTTCACACGCTCTGGTTTATTAGTAAACACTAGGTCTATAAGTGTTTTGCTTGTTCTCGTTAATCTAGTTGGACCCTCAGTTAGTTGATGTAATTTATATTTTGATGCTACTGCTTTTAACTTTTGTTTACTATGTTTGTCTAACCAATTTATATTAAAATCCCCAAACATAATTAATTCACTACCAAATTTGAGCTGTTTTAACAAGTCATTTAAATTATGATAAAAAGACACATTAAAAGAAGGCGGATTATATAAAATTGCAATGTTAAAATGCATTCTTGATGATAAGACAACCTTTAAAATTAAACATTCAATATCACAAGGATCAACTTTGATTTCTGTACATTCAAAAGCTTCTCTAACATATATCAGAACACCCCCTCCTTTTCCCAATAGTCTATCTTTACGAAAACAAACATATCCCAGGATATCAATCATACTTGTGGGGATATTAGGGTTTAACCATGTTTCACTTAAAGCCAAAAAGTCCAGGTTTGAGTCTGCAAGTAAATGTTCAACTTGATCCCGCTTGGAAACCAGACTTCTTATATTTAGGTGACCTCCGAGGATTCCCCTCGGCTTACAGTTATGATCCCAAATGACTTTGGCGTGATTAACAGTTTGGAAGTACCTGTATTTCTATTGCGCTGCCCGGGATTGTTTGCATTGCTGATGGTCTGAATTTTGAGGAGCGTGCGCGGCAGTCCGGAGAGTCCTGTGCCCATCGCCGCGCGTCCCAGGGTTAACAAAGTTCGCTGAATCTCTGGTTAAGCGTTGAGTGACCAGGCCGTTCCGTGCAGACTCCGTCTCGCCAACAGACATACCAGCGGTGGCAGATGTTAGCCTCACTTTCAGAGGGCCACAACCAGCCATTCCACCGGAAGAACCTGCGGCACAAGCGCTAGTGGAATGCCCGGCGCGCGCACAGCCATCACCGATCACAGAGGATCCAGAGAACACTTCCGCCATCGAACCGACGCCAAATCCTGGGCAGAAATCCGGCCCCGACGCCACAGGCTCCATGGAGGGAAAGACCTTACCGGCAGCACCTCCAGCACCAAGGGGTACGCATGCCGCCCCGGTAGATGAAAACAAACACCGCAGAGGTGAGTCGGCAGTTCCAGGGCTGCTGTCAAAAGCTGTTTCATGCTGGGTTGACAAGATATGTTCATGAGGACTTCACAGCTGGGATAACTTTTGGACCAGGATTCAACTCTATATCACCTGACAAAAGCAGGACAATAGCTAGTTGAAGTAGTCGATTTGGCTTATTTATCCATCTTTCCTCGTGCGTAATTGGAACAGTCTCAGCTTTCCCATTGTGTAAAAGTTTGGAGTAGATGAGATGTTGGCTCGGTGAAACCACCAAGCAGTCGCTGTCGTTCCTCTGCATATACTGTTGTCTCATTAGCATTAGGAACATTGTTGTAAAGTAAAATACTGTAGACCAGCCATGTAGTAATTGTTTGGAAAGCTTTAGTAGCTTTAGTAGTGAGCACAGAGCACCTGCCGAGCTGTGCGCAAACACTGCAGCCATGATGCTGCAAACTGTAAAAATGTAGTTTCCCTTGTTTTACATTGGATTTCTTTTAAAATGTCTTAAAATGGTTAATATGCTCATAATGTTTAGATATTATGTATTTTGTAAATGGACTACAGATGGAAATTAGCTAGTAAGCTACAATCTGGTGCAAACATCTTTGCTTTCTAAGCTTAATGTATTTGTACACTGTCCTGATAAATTAATAAACAAACAAACAAACACACAGTGACTTCAAATGAACATTTTGCTTAAGAGACTGGAAATGCATGTAAACACATCTTTTCCACAAATAATCACTTTAGGGTCATCTTCAGTGTACACCGTTTGACAATGTTCTTTTTCAACCAAACAAAGGCGACAAAAATGACGACTGTTGAATGACTCATTGAAACCAAGAATCGAATGCATCCCTAGATTAATCTCCAGTAATTTGTGAAATTGTCCCATATATTGGTTCATCCGAAAATGGAAGACTTAGCCCTTGACTTTCCAGTTGTTTTACATAATTTATCAGTGGTTCCAGTATAACATCAAAACTGTATTTCTGCACATCTGATGTGTGGAAAAGAGATACTAAATGAATGTTCATTAAAATGAAATTACATTTTGGAGGTATGTCAGAGGGTAAACTGTTTTAGTCACCCACTCGTGTTTTATTTTTGTTTTTATGTTTGTATATGCATGCTTTTGTGGTGGTGTTTGACTTTTAATATTTGAACTGAGATGGGACTGAACAGTTAATGACATAATGACACTCAGCTGTGCTCAATCACACCTGGCCGGCACTTAAGACAGAGGATGAGACTCTTGAGGGGGAGCCACGAAGCGCAAGGGAACACAAAGCGCAGAAAGAAGGGGCCGCGCACTGACAGACTGGCCAAAGGGGCCCACGAAAGGAAATCCACATGGCGACGAGCTACGGGAGGGGCGCACTTCAGGAGAGGCACCGGAGGAGCCAGCGGACGTCCGAAGAGGAGGAACCCGACCCACGAAGGACGCCGGGCCGAGGAGCAGCAAATGCAGGTGGATGCAGCAGGAGACTACTGTCAACGCGCTGAAAGAGATAAGTAAAGGAATGTGAAAATGTCACCGTGTGAGCACGAGGTCGACGCTGTGGTTAGCTCGACACTGAGTCTCCTGCTGGTGTGTTAGGGCCGGCGAACCCAGAAGTGCAGCTGCCAGTGCGAGCCGGGAAGAAAAGAAGACCACCTGTGGAGCGGAGGAGCGAAGCCTCTTCTGTCACCCCTCTCCTCCATTGACTGTTTTAATTTGGATTCATCCACAATCCATTCTGAAAGACTTTTTTTTTTGGGCTACTGTATTTTATTTTCTTAAACACAACATAATTTTTTTTTTATCCTTTTATCTTTGTCTTTTTTTAAAATAATCCAGCCCAGTTTTTTAAATTGATTTTAAAATCTTAACCTTTTTTATTAAAATTTTTTTACACATGAACTTCAAAGATTCCAGAATAGGAACATAAATGAAAGTACCCTTAACAGGCACTTGATCATAAGTTCCGGATTTTTGATTACGCCTGGTGTCATATCTCACTCAAAGTGTTATTTCTTTAGGCTCTAAAACTCCCCATTTTAGGTTGAAGAATTTATTTTGTTTCCATTCCGTATTCAGATCAGTGAAAGGGTTTTTTAGTTTTTCAAAAGATTTATTGATTATGGATATGTTGGGATCAGTTGTGGGTAAAGCAGAAATAATGGCTTGTTTTGCTTATGAACGAAGCTCGCTTGTTCCTCCAAATCACCCACAAGTGATGAAACCAAACTGTTAGAAATACCCTGGAGTTTGGCCACAATAGATGTACTAATTTTTTTTTTTGGATGAATCATTGCTTAAGCCTGAAACACTAGTTTCACTACTCTGGGAAGAACTAGATTGTAGGATAACACTGGATGAACTTTGAGAAAGATCTGTTGAATGAAACTGGTCCTCCAAACCAGGTGAACCTGGATCACTCTGCAAATTTACAACAGCTGAAGTATGAACAGTTTGTTCATCTTTGCTATGAACAGTATTGAGATGCTTTCTAAAGCATGCATAAGTTTGGAACTGAAGCCTACAACTTGGCTGACAACAAAACAACTTGAACTTTGGTCCAGGATAATAACCATGTTTACCTCTTACATGTGAAATCAACTGACTGCTGGGAAAACTTTCTTACACAAACAAGTGAGCATTTTGCTCAAAATGTCTTAAAGAGATTGCCCCGGCTTTAAGTCGAGGTAGTGAGAAGCACTTCCTGGCTAAGAAGTCTGGCTCTAATGTCTCGAACTCTAGAGGACAACTTAATTTTACCCATATCAATATCATAAACTGTTGTCAGAAAAGTGTAGAAATTCAGAAGTGCACAATCATAAGACACACTGAAAACAAAATGAGCTTTAAAAAGTTAATCAAATGCCCCAAGGGAGCGGTTTGCCTGGCAAGGGATGACGCTTGTCAATGGAGATGTAGAATCTGTCGATGTTCCTCTTTTGGTGACCAACGGCTAGGAGATATAGCTGGAGGTTCTGCTGATTCTAAAGATGCTCTTCCAAACTGCAGCAAGACTGAGGGGGACATTGGACATACCAGTCAAAAAATAGCACTGCAGAAGTGAACACATACATTATAATGGCAACAATTTGTTTAATTGACCTCTTTGTGAATATTACTAATGCTAAAAATTAACAAATATAAAATTACCTTGTGAAAGACGAGTTTTTCAACTGCATCAGAAGCAATGATTTTTGGAGACTTTGGTCCCCCAGGTGGTGGTGGAAGGAGATGTAACAGCAACAAAAGTGAGGCCATCTCTTTGTCATAAGCTACAGACAAAACAGACAAGAATGAATTAAAATTAAAGACTGAGAAATTGATTCTTTAAAGTTTTCAATCAGAACAAGATAAGAATGAAGAGCATTGACCAGTAGGACGTGTGTGAATGCTAATGGCTGAACACCACACTTACAGTATCATTAGAAGCATAAAGCTGAAAAACAATGGAATTTAAAAAGGGTAAAAAGCAAATATTCTGTTGAAAAATATTTTCAACATACTGCAGGCCTTGAGATCAGATATGGTACAACAGTAACATGACAGCTAAATTAAGATGCACGTGAAGCAAAAGCTGAGAAATCTAAATATGCCCCATAAAATCTGATTTATTAAACCTGCATTGAAGTGGTCCCATTGTTACCTTAATTATGTATATTCTACTAATTATCAACTAATGACTGACCTAAAGCATTTGCAACAATTTCTATTTGCGCATGCGCAGTTAGTGTAGGTAGGACAGAATCACGGGTAGGATAGATTTATAGAACACCGGCAGAGATGCTGCAGGGGTTGCCAGTTTGGGTCTCATCGAAACATTGAAAAAAGGAAAAAGGTCTCCTAATTTTATTTCCCCCTCGGATTAATACGAAACAGAGAGCCTTCAAGGTCAGCCACAGAGACACACAAACGTTGCAGAAACAGCTGTCATACAGACTCAGGCCACTGTACCGGGAAAATCTTTAAATAATATTCGTAACTCAAACATGGAGACAAATTTACTGATGTTTTTGAAGAGCTCTTCACAATAAATGAACATTATTCCTCGACATCATGTGTCCTCCATTCATTCTAAGTGAGATATCCACAGACAGAGCTGGTAGCTCCTCCCACATGCGGCCGCAATGTCAGGAACACATTTTTTGACTAGCGGCAAGCAGCGAATTCACCACACATCATCCACTCTAGATCCCAAACATTCCGTCCATTAAGTTACATTGAAAATTGAAAAATGTTCTAAAATATGCATAAAACTTGAACTATATTTGCATAAAAACCATAAGGTCTTTTAAAAAGCTGAATACACTGTTAATTGCTGAATCTTTGCTGAAGATTTTAAAATTTGAATGATGTCTATAGCTGAAAGTACGCAGAAGTCCATAGGTTTCAAAGTGCACAGTTTTTTGAAGAATGTTTCATTCATTTTTAATAGGGCATATTTTGCTTAATTTTTCAAAAACCAAAGTTTTTGAATGCCAAAAGTACAAGCATCCTTCTCCTTAACAAGCTGAACGTTTTGATACCAAGATTGCTGAAATTGCTAAAAGTGTCATTGAGTTTTTATGTGCCAAAAAATGTATGGAAGAAGCAGGAGGATCACTAAAGTGTGAATTAAGAAAAAGCTGCATCATTGGAAGTGGAGAGCCTTGACACATTGCATAAAATTAAACATTCTACCGTTAGCAATTGTCACATTATTCTAGGTTGAGTCTGTGTATTTGTGCTTCACCAGGTGACTGGAATGTCTGACACACAAACCACATTTCACTCTTATGCTTTTTCTTTGTGTTATGGTGCATTTTAGTCAAAAGAAAGTTGAAGAATGATGAACGTTCAAATAAGGACTCCCTTAAACAATAGTCCACCTTGTATGGCTCAAAATGGCCCTCCAAGTTTGCCAATACATTGTTCAAAATTTATATTTCCCAGCGTGCAGTTTGCCAACGCATTCAGATAGTAAACAAAAAGGAACATTTCTCAATTGTTTCCCTCTGCTTCCAAGCAGCCAAACACTATTTTATGTCTGCGTTTGACTTCATCAGTTCCACATAATTAGATGATCAGCAGTACGAACACTCCAGCAATGTTGCTTTAATCCTTAATTCAGATGATGGATGTTGTGATAAACAGCACCACAGGGCTGTATTTTTCCTTCAGTAACTGATTACATCTCTTACCCAGAAAAAGCATTCACTGTGTGGGTGTCAATGATTCTGTTTACATTTAGATATTTGACTTTGCTTAATCACTTTAGAAAAAAAGCACTGTAAAATGCATGTCTTTTTGACCTGAAGTGGATGATGACATGATTTAAAAAGACCATTTGAAAAGTTCATTTGAATTGTGGGTAAACAGTTTTTCTTATGCTATTATTCTAGTAGTAATAAATGGTTACTAAAGAGTGTGTACTTCACGTAGAACCACAGCCAAATTTTTTTCTAAATATTCATATATTTTCAGATATGCTGAGTTTATTGTAGAGTGCTGCATGAGAAAAAAGTAAAAAAAAAAAACAAAAAACAAAAGAATGTCTAAAAAAAGCCTGAATGAGAAGAACAGGAATAGCAGAGGGTGTGTAGCCCAGCTCTGACCACTGGCATGCACTGGGAAGCAGCTTTCATTCCACAGACGAGTAGATGGTTTAGAGACGCTACCAGGAGCACCACTCTGTAGCCCACATCCAAGTCAAGTGGCCTTCCACTCCCTTAGCTATTCTCTGCCTTTATGTTGGCTTTCACTCAACATCTGCATCCAAAGGCTATGCAAAAGGAAAAAAAAAACAGGAGAAAGTGAAGGTTAGCCCAGAGAAGGGAGAAGATGATCTGCCTTTGTGTTCATCTTTATCTGACTGCATCATTGAAACAAAAAAAAAACATCCTGTTTTATTTTCAAGCTTTGGATCATAAGCTAATCTACATCCACTGGAGGTTTACTTGTTACATTAGTAAAAACATTTTATCGTCATGATTTGTCTTTTCTCACAATTCTTGCTTTGTTTGACCTTCCCAGATATTTGCAGATCTCTCTAGTGTGCATGGTGTTGTTAAAACTTAAAATCATAAAAGCTACATCTTTAAAAAAGTACAAAAAATCTTATAAGGAGGTATACCTTCACATCAAAGATTTATTAAGTAATGAAGTCATGAATTCTAACTAATTCCTGCCTTTTACATGGTCACTGCTCCACTGTAGAAGTGAGGAAGTCAGATCTTGTTATCTTATTAACACTGAAACATGACACCCCTGCTCTCTGCTAAATCTTTGCTGTCAAAATAATCTCCAGCTAGCTGACTACAGACTGAAGACAGAGAGAGTGTAACAGTTTAACAACATGCACGGGGAAGTAAGGATGAAGTGGTTAGAAACAGGTGTGTCTTTTTTTTTCCATCTTTCTAAATCCTACCCCGGGCTCACGCGGCTAGCGTTACAGCTTAGGTGTGATGCGGGAGTGGTCTATTCACAACTGACGGCTCACATTAGCTACAGGTTGGCTGCAGCCACAGGCTCTCTGCAGACCTTGCAAAACTCCTAACTCACATACGTTCACACTAATCCCCCCTTTGCTCGCTGCGTTAAAAGATTAGTAGCGCCACAGTGGCCTGACGGCGGACGCAGGAGGAGAACGCCTGCAGCCTTGCACTTTCAAAGTTACGTAAAGACTGCGACGCTTGCATCGGAGCTGTAATGGTAGCTGTGTGAACTCGGGGTAAATTCTTTTAATTTATTAAGTGTGTGCTATGTTATTTTAAGTGCAGCCTGACTGCTATAGTTGAGGAAATTAGATGATCAGAGCTTCAGTGGACATCCTACAGGTACTTGTGTATCACATTGTACACCCTGTGCAGGCAGACTTCGCACATGGTCAAATCTATGAACTGTTAGTTTCTTAACTCAGCATCTTCTCTTTGCTTAGTATTTCACGATATACAGTATATTGTGTATTTGCTATTGAAGCCATGCACTGTTGTGACCTCTATGCATGAAAGGATTAAGACTTCAAGATACATAACTGTAGAGCCTCAAAGTTTTTTGTTTTCTTATCAGATTCGGAACTATTGAGCTTTATGTATTTTAATTTGTTAACCAGAACAAGGGTTCTCAAGTTTGGCATATTTTTATGACACTTAAGAAATAAATCTGTAAAAAAATCATATGTTACTTTTAACCTAGGCAGAGTGGGAGCTAGATATAATTATGACATTTTTCTAAAACATGACTGACAATACAACTTTAGGATGAATCAGCTTCCAATGACAATAAAGCTTTGATTTTTAATACCCAGAAACTGATTGCCCTTCAACTCTGACTAAGCAAGTACAATTCTCAGCACCCAAAGAGGAGTGACACTTGAATTCCCTGTGGACATGTCAGAAAGTATGAAGAAAAACAGGCAAGAACAATTTGATCAGATTGGAAGAAAAATAACAATAGTGGATCCTTAATGAGATGAAAAATGGCTGTACCATTGCCTGATACATTCTCAAGATTCCACTACGATAGAGAAAGTTACCAGAGTTTACGTCTCAGAAGAAGGAAAAGACCTTGCTTTGGGGCACACACAATTGGGCTGTTTACGTTGCTCTGCATGGAACACAATGTCCTTAGAGAGCCACACCAAAGCAACAGGAGATGACGTCTGACTGATGCTCTCCCTGATACTCACGTTCAGACTTGTAGCTGTCATTAGCATAACTCAGGCGAGGGTCAGTTTACTCTGTCAGTCCTCTGGATGTGGTGAGGGCAGAATAGAATTGAAAATGAGTAACCACAAAAAAGAATAAATTGTCCCACAGCAAATTAAACTTAAAAATATAGACTAAAAAACAAAAAATAAACATATACATAAAATAAAGACTCGCTGAATACTGAGAGGGATCACTTACTCTTTTATTAAATTGAATACGATAAAATGGCACAATTTAGGTTTTAGTTAAATGGTAACCATACCCTGTATCAACTTTTTTAGTCTGTTGACCTCTATAAATGGGGCTTTAAAAGTGCTGTCTGTTGGTCATTGTCAATTTCCATAGTCTACAACAGAGAGAAAGGTTGCAGTGACGAGCTGTCTTTTTAACCCCAAAAGAGAAACAATATTTATTTCTGAATAAGAAGCCCAGTTTCAGTTTTACTTTCGTTACAAGATTCTCAATATGGAGCTTGAAAGTCAGCGTGTCATCAATGAGTATTCCAAGAAATTTATACCGATGGACCGGCTCCATTTTATTTTCCTGCCGAGGATACTGTAGGAAAAACCAGAGCTCTCTTCCTTGAATTGGAAAACAGCATTATTTTGGTTTTATCAGCGCTAAAAACCAACTTGAGCGCTAAAAACCAACTTGAGCTGCAGCAATGCTTCTGTATCCTATCAAATGCTTTCTAAAGTGGGGGTGGACTACTTGCCAGTGGGGGGGCCACTGGCACTCCCCCTGCCCTTAGCTTTATTTGCACCTTAAACCTTGGTGGGGCGGTGGGGCGGTGGGGTGCTTGGACATCACTGCCAGCAAGCAGTAGATGTCCTCTCAGTGCCCTTCCCGCCAATTTTAACAGCACCATAGACATGTAGGGTCATTGGTGAGAGGGTGACGGGGCATCGCTGTGAGCAATCAGGAGATGTCCTGTCAAGGCCCTACTCACCAATTTTAACTGCACCCTTTAGTACACACACCTCTAACACCTCAAAATATACACTCTAACAAGCAAACATGCATGCATCACACAAGGAAGGTGGAATCTTCGACCCCCTCTGTCCCCTATCCCATCCCTGGCGGGGGGGGGACCCTTGACCTGGTGGTCTTGTCTCTTTGGTGCCGGTCTCCCCGAGATTTATGATCTAGAACAGGGGATCAAACTACATCAGAGCCGTGGGGTGTCCAGGTCTCGGAGGTTCGGGTTCCGGTCCTTGCTCTTGAGAAATGGGCCTCTCAAAAATTCCATCAGGGGGAGCCTGGCCGGGCCTTGTTAACATCATTCCTCTGGGACCCTCGTTCCTCTTGGGTGTCTCTCTGCTGGGCGAGGGTGGGCGGCCCCTCCCTGGCTCCTACCTGGACCTCCCGCAGCAGGCGCGGGCGGACGTCTGTAGCATGGAAGCAGGTCACCCTGGGGGAGCTCTGGCTCGTGCTAGGGGTGGGGCGGGGGGGACGCTCCGCGCTGCTGGGGTTGGGGGGCTCACACATTTAACAGGCGGATTTGTCGCATGGTGAAGGAGTGGCGGGCCACCGGTTTGCTCCTCTGAGGTTGTGGGGTTCTGATTTAAAGGGAGCAGCCAGAACGTGAAAAAAACAACACTATAATGTCAATTTTTAAGGCGGAGATCTTTTGTGATGACTTTGGAATGAAAATGTGATGATTTGGGTATTATTTTCTATTACTGAAGTTCCAAAATTAAAACTGATTAGGAACTGAAGCCGAAACCAAACAATCGCGTAGGCACTGGAACCATATACAATCCAATCGGTGGCCAACCGTACTAGTAATCAGTGAGTATTTAACATACTGCTACACTACTGTAATGAAGTTTGGGGAAATAATTATAATTGACATACTTCATTATATACTTGATATGCTAAAAATCTGTAGATTCTCTATTATTTGCTATTATTACCACCTGTTATGGGCACCATTCTGCACTAAACTTACTTCTATTTTAATTAGATTCCAACAACAATTAGTTGTTAGAGGCTGCTAGAAAGCTGGAGAAAGTATGGTGCTCTGGGGTTCTGTCCTCTATTTTCATCTACTTCTCCTCTATTCTTTATCTTTCATTTCTCCATTAGTTCTGCATGCACCTGTTGGTGCAGTGTGATTCATATGTTTCATCTTTCCCCTCAGGAGGGGGCAGGAGAGATTTCAGTTTCCAGGAGGCTCGTCTGTGTTCCTGCTCATGGCAGTGGACCCCGTCACTGGCTCGTTTTGCGTCTTGGAGTGGAAGAGATTCCAGGAACCTCGTCTGTGTTCCTGTTTCTGACTGTTGACCTAACCTCTGGGTGTCATGGTTTGATGTTTTCCTTTGTTGGTTTTGATGTTGTTGATTTGTGCTTATGTTTCTCTGTTTTGTGCTTCCACAGGGTGGCTTGGGAGCAGGAGGTGTGGCCTTTTCTACCTGGTGGCTTTGCACACCTGCATCCCATCTTCATTTCTGAACCTTCAAAAGCCTCTCCCTGGCTCCTCCAACCTGCCAGGTTATTTCCCTTCCATTTGGTTCCTTCCTGGTTTCCAGTTCCCTTCGGCCTAGCCCCCTGTCTTCACCGCCAGTCGGATTCCTTTTGGTATTGTTTTCATTTTAAGGCTAATAAACTTTCACTATTACCCATGTCATCTGACTCTGTTCTGGGATCTGTCTACTCATCCTGACACTGGCAGGTCTCGCATCCCAGCTGTCTCCCAGCCCGTCTGGATGAAGCCCATCCGCTACACTATTTAAACATGTAGTTGTAGAGTTAGATAAGCTCATTCTTATTTAACAATTCTGGTAAATCTCCTGGCCATCCTGGCAGAGGATCCTTCCTTCATGTGGACATCCCTGAGGTTTCTTATTTTTTCCCCAAATTGTTTTTTTGTGGAGATTTTCCCTCACCTAGAAAGTGGGTTTTAGGGCAGGGATGCCGGGTTAACTTAGTTTAGTTTAGCAACCAGCAATTGTTTATATTTTATGACCCACTTCATGTCTTTGTACAGTTACCATGATATTGGGTTACAGAAATTAAACTGAATTGAATAGACGCAGGGCACCTTTAAGACCCCCCCACCCCTGTCGGGCACAGTCGTATATTTGTGTTGTAAACCAGTGTAGTGATGGCCGGGCTTCTAAAGGTAGACATGTGGCATGTGCATCTATCTTTGAAGAAATTTGGATACTGTTTATTTTTGTAAGAAAGAAAGAAAGAGAAAGAAAAGAAAGAAAGAAAGAAAGGCATGCTGGCTCTGGGATGACGTCATGAAGTGGGCAGCAGCCACACACAGTGGCAGGCGGAGCTTCAGGAATCATGACAATTTACTTCTAAGTAGGAAAAAGTTCATGAAAAATAACTAATATTTAATTAAAAAAAGATTTTTAGAAAGAAAGTAATCTCATTGAAAAAATCACACACTCATTACCTTGATGTTTACAACATACAGTACAAGCTTTCACAAGCTCACAAAAGTTCACAAATTAATGTATGGATTTACACTGAAGTAAAAAACACCAGAGTTTACTTGCAAGTGAACAGATACTTATTTCTCTAGAGGCCCACGTTTGTTGAATTGGTCCACATGAGGGTTTAGATGAGCTTTCACACCTTCCAAAAAACAAACTATATGAAGAAGAGAATTCCAGTGCTAAATATGCTCGGATCGAGTGCCATTAGAATAAGTGCCATAAATACTCACTCAAATTGACCTTTAATATGTTATTCCGAAATTCACTTCAGAAAGTTTTTTTAATAGACAGACCAGTACATAATGTTAAGTTCAATCTATGGCAGAAATCCCTCAAAATGTGGAGAGTGTGGTGTTCAAAGCCTCCCATTTTGACCAGAACTTCAAACCTCTACCACCTGGACCATTGACACCCATGTTCTAAAATTGTCAAACACCACTGAAGTCAATATTTAGGGAACAGCGTATAATTTTCATGCCTGAGGAGAAGCTGACACCATCAAGGTATTTGTCAAGAGACTGAGAACTACGAAAAAAGACAGTTTAACCTGGAAAGTACACTGGAAATGCTTTATTTTTCTTTTAAATATTATACACCAAAATTCAAATCCTACACAAGAATATTACTTTTTTTTATCAATTCAAAATGGCTTTTTCAATGAAGTGCTCTTCACTGTTAGTTAAAATTAGTTATTACACTAACATATGAGTAAAAAGATGTGATTGTATATTTTCCTATCTTTCAGCCTGAATAAAAGTCACTCACAAAATAAAACAGGCAAACACCATGGTGCTACCCCATGGTCGTGGTCTGCCGTATTTCCGGATGGTTCTCCACCCACACAGGCCTTTTGGGATGGAGCCACAAAGCAAGTTAGTGTTTAGACTACCCACAATTCCATCCTCTGGTCTGCAAATCCTCCTGCATTTACTCAGCCATTGGTGCAGTTAGAATTATCTCAATCATCAAGTCCCTTGATGTTTATTGACTGTAGGATGTTATTAAATTTTAACTGTCAGAAAGAAAATCAGTGTTCTTATAAAAGCCTGAGGGCAGTTAAAACAGGTACACAAGGTAGGCTATTCTTTGGAGAGTTCAGAGAAACAAGTATAAATTTTCAGCCCCCAAGCTTGAACATTATTGTTGAAAACCAGGACAAACACCTGTTTAAGCTGGAATTTATTTATATATATATATTGAAGACAGGACACAACTGAAAGATATATAGATGTATTTTGAATCTAAAATGAAAGTTTTTTTGCTGATCGCTAAAAAAGGGGATAAATAGAGCGTTGTGTTAGTCTGGGGGCGGAGCTGTCAGAGCAGACTACCTGGAGGAAGCAACCTTATTCCTTATCCCCCCAGACATGCTAGCAACACACAAACTTTGAAAACCCCATGAAAAATAAAAGTAAAATAAAACATGACCATTCATGCTGCCTTGCAGCAGCACAAGCCGGGATTCAGAACTGATTTCATGCTAGCACATGCTGATTGTTGAATTCACTTAAACAAGAAGTCTAACGAAATGAAATGAAGAATACAGAGAGGGTCTAATCACACGTCAGTTTGTAAATGCGTGCAGACAGTGGTGATGTTTTTAGATGCAGATGAAGGGTTACGTTCAGGAGAACGTTCTGGTGTCTGGTTAACCCTTCTGTTCTCCTTAGCTTCTTTACATTAAAAGTGGGGTCATCTGGACACCACAGGACAGTGCGCTGAACTTTTTTTTTTCACTGATTTCGGAGTTTCACTAATGTCCATGGCAGACATAAAATCCTGTCCCCCTTCGTCCACATTTGTCATGGAAGAAATCGCATAACAATATGTGGTTGGAGCCATCTGGACCCCAAGGAGAGCGGAAGGGTTAAACCACCTGCTGGATCCTGAGCGGAGCTGCTAGAAACAAAGCCGCGGCGCTCCTTATAGCAGCTCGCCGCGAGGGTTAGCTAGCTTTTCTGACGTATTCAAGTTTCAGGAATTCAAACGCTGTTTTTCTCGGGCACTTTGATTGACAGCAACTTAAAAGGAGAAATACTCAAAAATGCAAACATGAAATGATCTCTTATTATATTTTTTTCTCTTTCAGAAGAAAAACGGCACACATACATGTCAAAAACTAAAAAAACAGGATTTTTCTAGTAGGGGGATTTTAAGTGAACTACCGAGAGCTAAGTGATGAAAGAGTCAATGTTTTTTTTTTTTTTTTTTTCTTCTTAAAGAATAGAATCTCTACTATTGCAAGAGCATAAAAACTTATGAACACACTGAGGCTGAAGCTGGTTCACGCCAAAGACATTAAAGACAGAGGGCACTCGTTTGCAGACCAAAATGTACAGATTCCTAAAGGAGAAGACAAAAGGTTCTTATGTGGGGCCAGAGAAGCAGTATATTAATATATTAATAACCTTTTCCTCTCCAGTGTGGAAGCCACAGACAGAACTTGTCTCCTATCTAGCATGCTGGCCTTTCATTAGGCAATCTCTGCCAAAGCTACCAGACTATGCCAAAAAAAAAAAAAATCAATAGTTTAAAGTGACTGTTAGACTTTAATTGTCAGGGAACTTTTCTGAAACAGACTATAAAGAAATGCAGTTTGTAACAAGTTTCCAGACATACACCTTTGCCACCAATTTTAACCACACCATAGACATGTAGGGCCATTGGTGAGAGGGTGACGGGGCATCTCAGTGAGTGATCAGGAGATGTCCTATCAATTCCCTACCTACCGAATTTTAACTGCACCCTTTAGTACACACCAGTAACACTTCAAAATAACCACTCTAACACACACTCACACACATTCATTACACAAGGAAGGTAGGACCTTCGACCTTCGGTCCCCTGCCCCATCCCTGGCTGGGGTGCAGGGACACTCGGCCTGGTGACCTTGTCGCTTGGGTGCCGCTCTCTCATGCCTGGCGGCCTCCTCTCCACGTGGGGAGAGTGATCCCCATGATTTAAGATCTAGCAGGGGATCAAATTACATCGGAACGTGGGAGTGTCCAGGCCTCGATGTTGCGGGTTCCGGTCCTTGTTCTCAAGAACCAGTCCTCTCCTCAGACTCCCGGCTTCACCTTGGTGTTCCTATCCTGGGTGGGGGCGGGCAGCCCCTGTCTCGCTATCCCTGTGCCTCTCGCAGCGGGGGTGGGCAGATGTCTGGGGCGGGTCTCCCTTGGGGGGCCCTGGCTTGTACCTGAGATAGGGCGGGGGATGCTTATTTCTGCTGGATGATGGTGGATTGCTTGTCCAGGGTTGGGGGGCTCTCCAGGGGTGAGGCCTTGCGCTGGTCCCCAAGGTGCGGTGGGGGGATGCTCTTTTGGCTGGGCTGGGGCCTGCACTCTCTGTTTGCCCGATGGGCAGCCCTGTGGCGGGTGTTGGGGGGTCCTGGCTGCTAATGCTTCGACGGGGGGTCTTGGTGTGGGGATGGCCAAGCACCTTCCTCCTTTATACATTCCATAATCATCCATCTTAGCGAAACATATGAGAGAACAGACATAACAGTCATTTTCAGATCATAATTATTACAGTTCTCAGAGCCAGTGAACACATCGGAACTGAAGATATCACCCTTATTGATTTTGATTGGTCCTTGTGTTAGCCCCGCCCCAACGTGCCACAACGGGGCCAAAAGTTTTGAAATTGAAACTGTGAGATTCGAAAACGAAAAAAAAGATTTGAAACTGAAAAAAAAGATTTGAAACTGAAAAAAGTGTTTAAAAATTGAAATTTTGAGTTTTGAAACCTATTTTTTCGCCCCGATTTAGCTCCATAAATAGAGCGTTGTGTTGTGCAGACTCTTCCTGGAGGGAGCTGTTGGCATATATCTTATGTCTGCACGTTTCCAACCGCTTGTTTTTGTGGGTATGGGAGGGGCTGCTGCAGACAGCGCAGGTTTTTAGAGGATTACTCTTAAATGCATTAATGGATCAAAATACCGTTTTGGGGTTCTTCATAGTGAAAAATGGACAGCAAAATGCATATAAACCCTCAAAAAGTAGAATTTTCATCGTAGGGCCCCTTTGAAACATTTATTAAAAACCCTTAGGAACCTGGGGGCTAAAAATAAGTTTTGGTCTAATTTTGAATTTACTTCTTTATTTTCAATTTGAAAGACTTGCTTATTTGGCATTAATTTAATCAGCACAACCCTACCTATGTGACACTACCTTTATTTAATCATTTTTTCATGTTGTTTTCACACATTAGACATAATAATGTGCAAAAACAGAACATTCTGTCTGCAAAAGTGGAGTTCAGTTTGCTGTGGAAACCCCAAAAATGTTTAACAAACTGTTTTTTACAACATAGAATAAAAGATTCAGGTATGAGCTTATAAAAAACAACAAGAATAAAATTTGTCAACAAGCTAATCAACAAGTTTTTGAACGAAAATACTAAACAATCACAGGCAAAAGGCACTGATTCTTTTAAGCCACGTACAGTAAATATCTGTTGATAGAAGAACATCACAGACCTCACAGCTCCATGATGTGATCTTTCTTATGTACTTCAATCTGGCTGTGTGGATTCAGCTACCATGCAGTCCAAAAAATAAGAATTTCTGTCTGAAGAGCTCTGCTGTCCATTTGAATTTTTTCCTGGAATTATTTTTTTCAGCTTTTCCTTTTTTCACAAATTTTCTGTATTGTGTTGCATTGTAAATATTAAATCATTTTTTGGGAGAAGTTTGATCCAGCTGGATTTCAAACTGGAATTGACTGGAATCTACACAGGTGGGGGCGTGTCTGTCTTTTCTGAACTGCCTGCCTTTTACGACGTCGATGGGTGAGACTTTTACAGAGAATAGTGGAGCTTCCACAATTTTCAGATGATGCCGATGCTTGTTTTTATGGAAAATTCATGTCAATTCAATTCAATTCAATTTTATTTATATAGCCCAATATCACAAATTCAATTTGCCTCATTGGGCTTCATGCCTGCAGTTTTTACAGATGCACAGATGGAGTCATAAAATATGCACAATAGGTAAAAACTAAACAGACTATAAAGAACAGGTCATCCCTGTCCTTAGACCCTCCCTCGCGGTAAGGAAAAACTCCTAAAAAAAACCTGAGTCAGGAAAAAAAAGAAGAAACCTTAGGGATTCCCACATGAGGGAGAGATCCCATCCCAGGACGGACAGGCGATACCAGAACGGTTAAAGAAAAGTTAGCTGCTAAAACTGCATATATGAGTAGAGTTCATTCATATAGAGCTGAGTTCATTCATATAGAGCTGAGGGACGAGTGATGATTAAGTCCATAGTCCAGATGAGGCAGAACTGCAGACCACGACCAGGAGCAGGAGGACAGACGACCCACCAGGAATCACTCCCACTCAGAGATGCAGGATGGTGACGGATGGTGACGGGGCTTCATCCAGATGGGCGGGGCTTCGTCAGGATCACCAACAAGTCTCCCGGAAACTGCAGTCTCTCCGGTCTCCCACAGGGGAGTCGGAGAGAAGGAAAAACATGTGAATTATACTGCACCACCAACAAAGGCATACAATTAGAAGTAAATAAAAAAGTAGAGGAGAGGAGAAGTAGATGGAAAAGAGGACAGAGCCCCAGTGCACCATACTTTTCCCAGCTTCTAACTTCTAGCAGCCTTCTATGTTATTATGTAGAGAATATACATATTTCATCATTTATATTTCAAGCATATATTGGAGAAGTATGTGATTATAATAATTATTTCCCCAAACTTCAGAACAGTATGGGGGCATTATGTTAATTATTCTATGATTACTGGCTAGTCTGGCAGAACGCCTGTCCAAATAGGAATGTTTTAAGGCTAGTTTTGAAGGTAGAAACTGTACCTGCCTCTCTGACATGGGCTGGGAGCTTATTCCATAGAACAGGAGCTTGATAACTGAAGGTTCTACCTCCGATTGTACTTTTAAAAATTCTAGGAACTACAAGCAGTCCTGCATTCTGTGAGCGAAGCGTTCTGATTGGCTGGTAAGGAACTATGAGATCTCTAATATAGGATGGGGCCACACCATTCAGAGCCTTATATGTTAACAGGAGGATTTTGAGAGAAGCCAACACAGGAGTGTTGTCAGTCCCCATCCCAAAATAAAATAATTGTCGGTTTCCTCTTTGGTTGTCTACTAGCAGACAGCTCTGTTCACCCCTCTCCCCCCGCAACCCATAGTGGGTGCTCTGCCATATTATCTATTTAATTTAATAAAATCTCTCTTATAAAGCTCTCTTATGACGGAGTATTAGAGCCACCAAAAAAAGTAATATTACTAGCTTTTTCTTGTAAAATTACAACTTCAAATCTTGTAAATGAACGACTTTTTAATCTTGTAAATTTACAAGTTTTTTCTTGTAAGTTGATAAAAGTGATAAACCACACCTAAAAAAAGAAGTTAACACATTTCGTGGAAGCAACAGTTCTCCGCGAAGGCCTCCGCATCCTGCGCTAATTCCTCTAAATGCACATTTTGTCAAGGATTATTGCTTACTTCACTGGCTGGACAGACCAAAGGGTGAAAGACAACAGAGTTTCCATTACAGTTGGTGATGGAACAGTTGTTAAGGAGAGCATTTTTAATTGGCACTTGATGTCATAAACGTTGCTGACCCCTGGCTTAGAAGGATGTGTTTTTACCCTTCTTTCTAATGTGTTGTCTGAGCCGCTGGTGCCCCTACCCCAGATTTCATCTTAAAGTGCATGAGACAAGCACCTTTTTCTTTCTTTTAGATAAGGCAACAAGTTTTTTTTTTAGAAAAAAAGATCTCGCACCGGTATTATGACTTTAATGTTAAAAGGATTTAACCTCTCAAACCTCGCTGTGCCTCATTTCTTAACAACAATCAATGCAGAGAAGCAGAAGTGGAGACTACAAGTGCTGCAGCTCTGCATGTGCTGCCATTTGCTGCAGTACTGCAGTACTCTGCAGTAGTAACCCTTTTGATATCTGTTAGAGTACTCCTCCTCACCAAAGCATTTTAATGACCAGAACTGGCTATTGATTGGAAGATCAGAATAGACAGACTTAAAACAGCGACAGGGCGTGGCTTAACAGTAGATGCAGAAAAGGTCCCACCAGCTGTTGGCATTCAGACAGCCAAAAGCATTTTTTAGTCTCCTGACAGCCCATAAAGAATCTGCTTCCACCAGCAGACATCATGTTGGGGGGCTTGTGATCACTCACACAGACGATTGTCAAGCACCAAGGAGCCACTTCAAAGAATCTGAGCTCTGGGCAGGAGCGAGGAAAGATATGCACAGGTGCAGCTACAGAAACGAGTACTGCAGAAGCAAGAAAGGCAAGCAGAGAGACAGGGGAGGAGGAAGTCAGGGGGAGTTAAAGAAGGAGGAGGAGACTCGAGCTGCTGGAGGGGTAAAAGGAGTCAGAGAGTCACTCAGAAACAGCTGTCCGGCAGACATTACAGTTGACAGAAGTGCAGCCCCAAATAACAGAAGTCAAGCTTGTGGCAACAGCAAAGACCCAAGATCAGACCCGGGTAGCAGAACACCAGGAGCCCCACCAGCAAAACCTTTTGATCATCTGAGGTGAGTGTTTGCGCTGACCATAATGCAGCCAGAATGAAATACTCGAGCTTTCTTGCTGTCGTGTGTAAGAGAAGGTATGTGTGTAGGAGGCAGTGACTCATGGGAACATGCACAGTAAGTTAAGCTTGCACAGAGATTGTTTCAGGCCGTCAAACACGCAGCACAAAAACAAAGACATTTCTAGTCCATCTGCCTACCTAAAACACTTTCCTGGGAATGCCTAACAGCTATTTTCCCTTTCAGAAAGACATTATTTAAGATGTTTTTTGTCAGCTAGGGGAAGAAAAAATGTAAGCTTTAATTGAGTTCCCTGCTTAAATCTGACAAGGACAACTCTGGCAAGAGCCGACAGTGCTTTTGGGTGGCATGGGAGTAGTGAGAAAGATAGAAGGAGCAAATGCTACACCCTGCTATTTGCTTGTGTCTTTCAGCTGCCACTGGCCCCTCAAAAGTAAGCCCTTTGCCTATAATTGAGGTTTGCTTTATGTAGCAGCTCAGTGGTTTCTGTAAGGCTACCATTACCCTCTGTGGAATGTGAATCAGCTTTTTATGATGGTTTTAAACATAAAGGTCTAACTGTTATGTAAAGGCAGGAAAATGTCCACAAAAAGATGGAGAATAGTATTGGAAAACTTCTATTGGTCATTAAAAGCTGGCATTCACCACAACAGTAATAAAAGCAGAAGCTCAATCAGCAGCACTCATGCAAAATGTCACCCCAGCAATTCCATAATGGGAGGGTTATTATTGGTTCTACGACTTCTATATTCTTTTTTAAATGGAAGTCATCTATTTGGAGCTTTGACCAGCTGGGCAGCAGATGGTTCAAACTGTAAGCTATCATCAAACTGTAGTATTTATTTAGACTACAGTAAGATTACACTGCTCCTCAGAATACAGTAACATGATGATGCCACAAGGGACTTTCAGGTACCCAGAATTACCCAGACCAATCATCAGCCATCAGGTTAAAAACCACATCTCAAGTCTTTGTTTATTTACCTCAGCACCCAAACTTTTCCTCCTATCTCTTCTATTGACCCAGTGCTCAAATCCTCCCCAACTCGTGAGGCACAGCCTGTGTTTAAATAGACCAGCGGTCACTTTTTATCTGGACCGATAGCTGTTGCTGACCCAATGACACCCTGGATGCACTACAGTGAGTCACTTTTCAAGGAGACTGTTATAATTACAGAGAAGGGTTTTGCTGGATAAAAAAGGAATGTGTTGAAGTTACAATGAGAGCTTGAGCCAAAGTCATTACAGAAATCAATAAGCTGTGCACTCTGAACCTATATTCTGTTCCCCCTGTGTTTTGTTTCAGCTCCTATATATATACTATTTCAATCTACATTTTATTTGTTTCAGGTTGCACAGCAGTTCTACAGCTTCTTATAAAATGTAATTATTTTCTCTCACTAAAAATGGGAAGTTCATCTGAAAGAACACATAAAATGTATTAATCAAAGTAAAATTAAACAGAATAGTATGGTTTTCTCTAAAGTTAAGTCATGTATAAGAGCAGTGGCAGTGATGCACAAAAAGCAGCACCAAAGACTCAGAAACAGAAGCTCTGAGGTCAAACGAACACTGATGCAAACAGTCTTTCAAGGAGAGTAAACTTCAGCAGATGAAGGAACAAATCAAAGCAGTTTAACCAGTAAGATCCAATAAGAAATCAAGGTTTCACTTCCTTTAATAAATTGAATTGTTTTAAGAAGAGTCTTGTAGTTGGTTTGTTTAGATATTTCGAAAAATATACAAGGTGGACGATAAAACGTGGTCTGGGTTTAATCACACGTTCAACTGTCCATTTTGCTCCATCTGATAGAGAAGATTCCCATACTTTCTTCTTGAGGAACCTGTGAGCCCTTTTGTGTCCACAGTGTGGCGGAGTCTGTTAGCTGCTCAAGACCAAGGGTCCCCAAACTTCGGGACGCGAGCCGGATTCGGCCTGCCTCCACATTTGGCCCGGCCCCCATAAACTATCGGAGACCCATTATTTATTTATTTATTTTTTGTCTTTATCAGTCTCATCTTCATAAATCTGTGTATTTAATCCTGGATTTACAGTTTTTCTCAGTGGCTTTGGTGCGTTTCTCAGATCAGAATTGAAATTCTCATAACTATTAGTTCAACCTCCACAACACTTGTTCATTTGTGCTCATCATAGTAGCAATTTCTGCTCTCTCTGAACAAAGTGCAAATGATTTTGGACATGAATCAGTTGATTTCATACATTCTCTGCTGTTTTTTGACATTTTCATTTGCTTTTGTCATGTCAGTCAAAATTAATTCTACTTATGGATGCTGAATAGTCGTTCTCAGTAAAACTAATAGTCTTACTTTCATTGTTTGAGTCGTTACACTCAAAATTGTTGAACTAGTTATCAAATGTCAAATATTAGCCATCTGTCAAGCAAATTCTGTACCTGGAGGTGGAAAGTTTATGACCGGCATCCACATGAGCAAATGGCCGTGCTAGCAGCCATGGCTGCTAGCACGGCCATTTTGACGACATCACAGCAGAGTCCTGCAGGGGATGGATTCGCCACTCCAGGAGATACTTTCCTCGCTGCATTGCGAAGGATAATCTACATCCGTTGTGATGTAGATGAAAATATGTGGCCAGACATAAAGGAACATCTGGATGTTCCCGAATGATTTACTGTACTGTTACATGTGCTGTATATTGTTCACAGCTCTACCAAAAGGGTGATTTTATGTGTAACATCTACAGTGACTTTACTGCACATTTCAGATGGCTGTATAAGTAGGCCATAGTGCTGTCTTGAACATTTTCAGGTGTCACCAAATATTGTTGCAATGGAAAACACTGAAATGATAAACTGTCATAGTGAAAACATGACAAAGTCATTTGACTATCTTGTTCATAAAGATGGTGTCAAGACTTTTCATTTTGATGGCACTGACAGTTTCATTGACATGAATACTTGCTTTTGAGGAATGGATCATCACTTTTGAGCATGTGACGTGCTTTTGCAGGATATCCACTAGGTTTTGCAGTTTGCACTAATTGTTTAGAGAAATGAGCTAACAGCTGTGCAAATGTTAATAGTGTTCTGAGAAACGCACCAAAGCCACTGAGAAAAACTGTAAAATTGTCCATGTTTGTCCAAGAAAAGTGGGGAAGTGTGTAGTGAGGAGTTTAAAATGTTTAATCTTAATTTGCTGGTTTCGTCTTCACGAGTTAGTTTTATAACAAAACTCCCCCAATAACCGAGGGAACAAGTTTCACTTTCTGTTTGTTTCTCCAGCTGCTCATTTTTATTTATCAAGTTGTGTCCCAAATCCCTTTTTTTTATTTTTATTTTTTACTTCAAGTCACACATGTCAGATCAATAACATTTGCACAGAGACCATACAAGCGCAGGCCGTGCGCTGAGCGAGTGTGTGTGTGTGTAGCTCGTTGCCGTTTGCGCACATGAGGGAGAGTCAGAGCAGAGCAAGTGTAACAACGACAAACAACATCAACACCAAAACTTAAAAAATTAAGTGACGCTAAAAAGAGCAGAAATCTGAAAGGATTTCATTGTTATTGATAATAAAAAGACTGAATTTAAAATCTGCAAGAAAAGAATTTCAAACAGAACCGACTCCAGAACCAACCTGAGCAGAAACATGAGAAGAACTTTCTCCAGAACAGATCAGATACTGACAAAAGAAATCCGATTCAGCATTACATAGATGAGATATTTGTTATTTCTAAATACCAACCTTTATCAGGATTTACAAACCTTCTTAATTTTTTTCGTTTTCATTTTGTACAATACAATTAGTATTCTGCGTTGTGGTTGTGGTGCTTTGTGTTGTTACAATTTAAAAGCTGAACAGTGAATAATTGTTTTTGTTTTTATCATGTATTTTTTATATTTTATCTGGGAGGAAAAAAACAAAATTGAACATAATAATAACAACATAGTTTACACTTATAAAAAAGTTTTATATTTGTATCAGTTATTCATATTTTGCACAAATTTATAGTTATTGATAAGTTAAATAAAACAACTAAACGACCAAAAGATCCAGATGGTTCTAAGATCTCTGTGTGAGGAGCCGGTTTATACTGGTTTATTTATGGAATGTTTTAGATTTATTTTCTCTGTGAAGATTACAGAAAGAGATTGTTTAAGGGGCCCTACCATGAATTTCTTAAACCTTTCAGAGTGAACTACACACATATATATGATCATATATTACATTTGGACTACTAAGTAACAAATTATTTATGAAATATTAGTAATTTTTCATGAGTATTTCTCTATCCGGAAGTAAAACGACTCGATTCCTCAAGCTCCGTATGCCACTGTGTGTGGCTGCACTGCTACTGCAGTCCACTTCATCCAAGAGAAATACGTGTCTGCATTTCTCCCACGAAAATAATCTGAACTTCTTCAAACCTTTTCCATAGGGACTAAAGATGGAAATTAGTCCAAAAGACTATAATCTTATATATTTCCATTTTTAAATGTTTTATTAATATATGCTGTCCCTGTCTTAAATAAACAATCAAACAATCAAACAATTCAAAGATGGATGCACCACGATATACCTGCCTTTGGTAGCCCTGGCCATCTTTACACTGCCGCACAACACAAACACACAAGGTTTCTGTGCCGACCGGGAGTTGGAGGGAGTGGGGGGTGTTGTAGGAGCAGCGCGGAAAAAGTAACAAACACCTGCTTGAGCTGAAATTTATTGAAGACGAGACATTACTGGAAGATAGGGAATTCATATCTAAAATGAAAGTTGTTTTTTTTTTCACTGAGGGCAGAGCCGTCAGAGCAGACTCTTCCTGGAGGGAGCTCGATTTTACGTCAGCATGTTTCCCCCCGCTTGTTTAATGGGTATGGGAGGGACCGCTGCAGACTGTGAAGGTTTTTAGAGGATTACTCTAAAATGCATGAATGGATCAAAATACCCCTTTGGGGTTCTTCATAGTAAAGAATGAACAGTAAAAGGCATTTTCATGGTAGGGCTCCTTTAAAATATGGTTGAGTGTAGGTTTCTGAAAAAACACAGTTGTTTACATTTAAACAAACGTTAAGATTGCTTCACTTTTTCTATTAGTTTACAAACTGACCCTGGACCCCCCCATCAGAGAGGAAAACTGTTATGTGGCCCTCACAAGTAAAAGTTTGGGGACCACCCTTCTAGCACAGACGGGTACCCTGATGCCCTCTTGTGGGGTAGGACACAGGCAAAGCTGCCATCTTAGACACCTCAGTGTCCGACAGATTCTTGGAGGGCGTAGCTACTATCCAACACAGTAAGGTGTTGGCATAAATCTAGATGGCATTGTAATGCTTACTGTGTGATGAGTAATGGCCTAATTTCAGCTTTTGTTGGCTTCAATGCAGCTGCAGGGAATAAGATATTTAGCAGCTAATCAAAGAGGTTGGAAGGACCAGAAGCTCAGAACTTCTTGTAACCGTTGGGCAATGCAGCAAGTGTTTGTCTCTTCACCAATGAGTCTTCAAAGTAAACACAGCCCCTTAAAAGGGTTTGATAAGGCTGATGTGTCTGCACGGTTCGATTGAGGCAGGAATGTGGATGTTTTCTACGTGAAAAGGTTCTTATTTAAGGCGGAGTGGACTTGACCGCCTGAGCACTTTATCAGACCGTCATTACTGACATACCTCTCAAAAGTAAATAAGCCTATAAATGGACACTCTGCCTTCTCACTGCTGCTCCCTCCCACCCCCTTCGCAGCAGTCTTCCTTTCCTGTTGGTTGCCCAGTCATTTTAACGGTCACATTTATTTTTGTCTGGTTACAATCTTGGAGGATCTGTAGTGGAAAAGCAACTAAATCAGAATGACACTTTTTAAAAAAATAATATTTGAAACGTTTGAGAATTATAAAAAAAAAACCTCTTTGCACGCTGTAGTACATAACAGTGTTTTTTATGGGAAATTCAGTCAACAATCTGCCTTATCCCCTTTCTTCAAATCCACTTGCTTTATAATCTCCTTCCTCTGTATCTCTCATACAATTCCTAAAAACCTTGTTCGCTTCGTTCCTGTCCTTTACCCCCAACTCCATCTTTTTTTATCTCCTTGCAGGTCTGAGCAGTAGCTCACTGCTAAAACAGGCTGATCCAACTAAAGCCCCCTCTCTGATCTTCTCTCCAAATTTGCAGTCCAGCTGTTCCACATTAACACATCCAGAATTATGGAGGCAAGAAGAGGCTCAAATACAGAAATGTGACTAGGCAGCAAAAAGTCTTGGAACTAAATCTCACACATGAAGATGTAGATTTCAATTTTATTCAGACTTAATAATATGAACTCAAGCTGTGGCTGGATTTAATAATAAAAAAAAATGCTTATTTTTTTGGTCTTCAGTCATTGCAGTAATGTTGATGTGTCTCACTTTTCTGTGATTGCAGGAAAGTGTCCTCTGATCTTCCTGCGTCCCCAAAATTCCCACATCTTGCAAGGAGAAGCCGCCCCTGATCAATGATGTCAATGTTTTTGGAGTATTCTAGGAAAATTCATGTAACTTCAGTTGTCCCTATTGGAGTGCTACATATTAACACTTCTACTCTGCATATCTGAGAGCTCCTACAAAGAAGCAGCAATGCCAGCCAAAGCCCCCATTTACCTAAAGCCCAGCAATGGCAAAAAGGGAAAAAAAAGTCGCCTGAGAGACATTTTGTCCCCCGACATGATCAGCCCTCCCCTTGGGGACTTTCGCCACACGGTTCACATTGGCAAGGGCGGGGGTGGAGACGCCTTTGGAGATATGTCCTTCCTTCAAGGTAAGTATGAGCTGATCCCAGGAAAGGGGGATCCTCAATACAACATCCAGAGTGAACTTATGCGAGCAAACAGCACCGGGAATGCTGGCTTTGCTGTGACTCCCTCCCCAGTCCTGAAGAATGCAATCTCACTCCCCACAATTGGAGGCTGCCAAGCACTCACACTTCCGCCAATCTCTCCCACACCTTTCTCTATGCCACCAGAGCCTCTAGGGGGCATTAAGGGACCTCCATCTCCAATAAAAGCTGAGATGGATGCCCTGCTGCGCACCATCGACGTCTTCAGCGGTGAGACCTGCTCTTCATTTAATGAAATGTATCCCAAACCTGACGTTCTTCTGCATCTGCTGGAGAACAGAGATAAACCAAAAGCAGTGTCCAAATCTAACAAAATCGAAATCCCATTTGAAGACCCAACCTTGTACTACATCAACAACCAAACTGACATCTACAAAGTCAATGGAAGCAGCAACAGCTTTGGCATTAAAAGAGGTTTTCAGAATAAGGTCTTTAACAACAGTGGGCATCTAAATAACAATGGAAACTGCGACACTTTTGGACACTTTGACAATAACATCACCCTTGGATTTGAGTTCCCAATGTTCACTGGAGACAGCATGGACAGGGACAGTGGGGTGGAGGAGGGCCGCATCAGTGACAATGACTTTGAGCTTTCCCAAGGGAAAAGCATGTCTCAGGATTCTCTCACCCAGATCACAGGGTCACTTCTTTCTCTGGAACTGGATCTGGGTCCATCTATCCTTGATGATGTGCTGAATATAATGGATAATCTTGAAGCTAAAAACAGGCCTTAAGCTGTGCTTTAGGCTACCAAAATGAGAAAGGGAATCATCAGAATAAAGCCATAAGATCAGCAGGAACTAAAATGATGTCTGGATATATCATTGAGATTACTTATTATTTGACAAAGCTTATAATTAACTATCTATGCAGTGTTGATGCGTCTTTATTTTCATTTTGGTGAGCCACATTGTCAGCATGGTTCAGATGCATGCGCTTTTCTGTTGAATCTCAAGCTGCCTTTGTGGCTTTATTTTTCTAATATAAAATTTCTGCACAAAACTACAATACATTTGCTTTTTATCCATTACAGTCTCAAACTTGTATGTCTTGTTTCGAATCCAAATGTGTTTAAAGCACTTTCACATGTTTCCCATTCTTATTGGGCAAAGGGTGATTTAAAAGACAAAATGCCAAAATGATTTGTGTTTTCTATGCAGTAACACAAATAAATTACTGTTTTCAACTTTTGGTTATTCTTTCAGTGTCCACATACAACCAAAATATGATTCTAAGACCTCTTAAAAGTCAGTGTTACAGGCTCAACATGGGTAGATAAATAGAACAGTTACAGATTGAATTAATATTGAATTTATCCTTGGGATATCAATAAAGTTCAATTCAATAAAATATATGGGACATAGTTATTTTTTTGCCTGCAACAATCCTTATATTCTGCCTTCCTGCCCCGTGGTTGGATCAATGGTGGACCTTCTCCTGCCCAGCCAGGTGCCTGCTCCATTTGTCTGCATGTGCATTGCACAGCCAGAGGAGGGGCCTTTGGGATTCCCTGAATTCCAGCCATGCAACACAAGTGACAAGGACCAGACATAAACCAGCTGTCACTGCAGCTAATTTTGAGTTGTTGTTGGCTTTGGTGTACCTGAGAACGATTGAAAAAATACGAAACAAGAAAGATAAAAAATTTGGACTACTTTTAACAAGGCCAAGGTTGAAGTCTGACCTGAGGAAACCTTATGCTTTTATGTCATAGCAGGGACACACAATCATACAGTTCATTGTGCAACACTCATAGCTTCAGGAAAATATTCCATACACATGCCAGCAACTCACAGTTTAGCATAGTTTAGCTATTCATTTCCCACTTCACTAAAAAATGTCCGGTGACAACCCAGAGATCACGCCATTTATATTAGTTACTAAACAATTGATCGGAAGACACCGTCAGCAAGCTGTAATTGTTTTAATTATTTTATCCTATTTTTAACTGGAAATAAGTTTATTTTTATGTTGTTTTTATAAATTGGTGTATGTATTTTATATTGCAGTAGTGCAACAGCACAGGAGCCAAGCAGGGAGAGACGGAGACAAAATCAACACAAAACATAAAGAAAATTAGATCATTGGTAAAGAAAAAAACCTGAAACCATTTGACTTTATTGAGAGTATGAGCGAAGAGAATGTGCAAGAAATCACTACAACTCTACAACCCACCAGTGCAGACACCTGAGAACTGAGATAATCTTCTCCCAAAGCAGGTCAACACTGAGAAGAAACCAGCTTACATCCTCAAAGTTGAGTCTTTTTTGTCTTTCTTCATGTTATTGTGAATAAAACTTTAACTTAACTTTAACTTTGTACTTTTTAATAGGTTAATATGTGCATATAGTTATTATATAGTATTGTATTGTATTATATTGTATTGTATTGTATTGTATTGTATTGTATTGTATTGTATTGTATTGTAGTAGTATTGCATTGTATTGTGTTGTATAGTATTGTATAGTATATAGTTATTGTAGATAGGTGTGTATTACTTATATTCATATTTATGTTAATAGGAATATGTGTGTTTGCAAATGTTTAGGTATATGGATGCCATGACAGATAAATTTAATGTATGTTGTTGGTGAAGTCTGAGGTGTAGAGTGTGAAGAAGAACGGTGACAGTACTGTTCCCTGAGGGGCTCCAGTACTGCAGACTACCACCTCAGAGACACAGTCGTGCAGACGCACATACTGTGGTCGGTTGGTCAGGTAGTCCATGGACCATCCCACCAGTCGCTCATCCACTCCTGCTCGCTCCAACTTCCCTCATAGCAGTCCAGGCTGGATGGTGATGAAGGCGCTGGAGAAGTAAAAAAACATCATTCTCACAGCGCTCCCAGCAGTCTCCAGGTGAGTCAAGGCCCGGTGCTGCAGGTAGATAATGGCGTCTTCTACCCCGATTCTTGGCCTATAGGGGAACTGCAGCGGGTCGATTGTGGTGCTCACAACAGAGCGGAGATGCTTGAGGACAAGTCTCTCCATGGTTTTCATGAGGTGGGAGGTGAGGGCGACCGGCCTGTAGTGATTCGGCTAAAGGAAGACTTTGTGGCTCCTACTCAGTGAGAAATGAACCTAAATGGCTCTTCCAGAGTTGAAGGCTGCACACTGGAAAAAATAAAATCCAAGTGAGATTAAATATCTTAAAACAATACATGCTTATGTTTTAATGGTAAGATAATTTTTCTCACTTAGTAGATTTTGTGCAATAATTTCCATTATTTTAAGAGTTTTTGCACTTATTTATCTCAATAAGATAGGCAAAGCGAGGGCAGTGGATGGAGTGGGAAGGGGTGGAAAAGAGGAAGCTCTCCTGGAAAGAACTGTGGGAGATGGAAGCTTTCAGGGCAAGCTTTATAATTAGGGCTACCTATGACGTCCTACCTTCCCCTGCAAACCTAAACCAGTGGTATGGCTCTCTATGTCACCACCCAGCTACACTGAAGCACATCTTGGTGGGATGCAAGACTAGCCTCAGTCAAGGCCGATACACCTGGCGACACAACCTGGTGCTAAGGTGTCTTGCAGAAGTGCTGGAAGGACAACAGAGAGATATAGTATGTCCTTTCCATCAAACTCATTTTGACAGGTGACCTTTGACCTCCACATTCCGATGTGATGACGTAACAATTTGATATCAATTTGATATAAAGTTTATATAAAGTTTATATAAACTTTATATAAACTTTATATAAACTTTATGTCAAATTGATATAAACTTTATATAAATTTGATATCAAATCAATATAAACTTTATATAAATTAGATATAAACTTTATATCAAATCGATATAAAGTTTATATTAAACCCCTCCTGCATTCCGAGTCTCTGCAGCTACGTGACCTTGTGACCTGAGCAGCCTGAGTGAGCGCGAGAGGGAGGGAGACCGGATCCCCTTTTTATGATGGTCCCCCCACCCTTTCCTTGATCCACCCTCCGAGCTCTTCTGACAAGGATGGTGGATGAACAGGAAATGATTCCTTAAGTATTATATGAGTTAGTCCCCCTCAGCTTTTGTTGCCTTCCGACACCCAGTAGTGGAGAGAAAGGAAGCAGAAAGGAGATCCCGCCATGTTTCCTAAGAGGTGCAGAAAAAAAGGAGGTGAGATTCCCATATGTTCGACGCTTACTCTTAACACTTGCTGACAGACGATACCTTAATGATCTTGCGAGAAAGGAAGAAACCCGTCGTATATTCCTAAGAAGAGGCGATCGTTCCAACACCTGTGGGCCTTCTGACGGAGAATGCTGAAAGAAAAAGGGGTAGTTAGATCCCCCACCAACAACCATCTACAGACGGGTACAGACTGACGGGAAAGGAAGGAAGGAAGGAAGCAGAAAGCCTATCGTAAACCCGGGTAGCCCCCACCAAAGGTCAGCCACCAATCCCCGCGCCTTCCTGGTTAAAAGCTCCAATACCGGCCGTGAGTCGGACATGTCCAGACATATCCTCCAAGCTTCTAAGAGTCATGTCGCTTTTTACCAACGGAAAGGTTAGAGGTGAACTTCTGAATGAAGATCCAACTGATTTGAAACATTTTTAAGCAAAGCTTTTTTGTCTGTTTTTAAAGAAACTCAAGCCGATGTTCACCGCATTCAAACAGATAACTTTTTTGATGGTAAGAAATATTTATTTATTTATTTTAACCTTTATATCATTTTTAACCGCCAGTATTTCTTCATTTTTAAACTCACAGATTTTATCGACTTGAGCGAACCCGAATTGGGTAAGGTTCTTTTTATCTTATGACACGTATTCTCTTAATGGGCGAGTGTGTGTGTTTAATAAAATAATCACTTTACTTACAGAATTCCTGGGGGAAGTTGAAACTCAGGCCCACAGAAAAAACCCGGCCGTCTTCACCGGATCTGTGAACGTCGACGCTCCACCCGGCACTGCGCCAAAGCAGGGGAAGCTCTCCCTCAGAAAGACGTTCCACCTGGATCAGTCCGTACGTCCTCCTGGTTTCCCGAACCGGTCCAAACCGGCCGATGTTTCTGTGCCCGTTCATTCATTTTCCACAGAAAATGATGAATCTGCGACGCACAAACCCGAATTTGCACTCACGCCCATAGAAAATGCTTTAATCCAATGGCAAAAGGACGAGGACTCAGAGCCTCCAGATTTTTATGCCGCCTCACCCACCCCCTCTATGCTGGAGTTCCTGCAGAACTTGGACGGAGAATCAGACCCTCTTGAAAATGCGTGTGTGCAGACACCGTCGCGAGTTTTAACGGATGAAGAAGATGAAAATGATTTTCAAAACACAGAACAGCCGTTTCCTGACCCGTACTTTGGGTTTCAGGAAGGCTACGGGTTGGAGGAGGCGTCAAATGAGGACGATCTCGTTTACTCTTCAGCCTCAACAAGACCTTCGAGTCAGACGAGGCGGGTGGTTCGCGAACGCTTTAACAACGTTGAAATTAGGAGAGTTTTTAACGTGCCAGATATCAGTAGCGCTCCTGATTTAGCGCAGTTTTACACAGATGTGGTAAATGTTTTGGCAGAGTTAGCCGAGACGGTCAGCGCGGATGCAGAACGCGGGGATCTCGTTCAGTTAGAACTTATCGGCAATCAAGTGCGTTCTCACATCACCTTGAGAATGGATGAATCTGTAAGCGCTAACGTCATTCTTCCGGCTTTTGAAGAGCTGTTAGAACGGGTCATTCAATCTAACGCCGCCATAGCTTCAGACGCTGAACTTCAGTTGGTCGTTCAAGTTGTGCATAACCCGAGAGGGAGTGTAAAACGTAGGCTCGAAAAAACTTTAGATTGTGAAATACTGGCCAAGAAAAAGAGACATCTTTACGACGTCGGTTTTAGGAACGATCAGCTGTGCTTCGCCATCAACTTGGCGCACCTGATCCATCCTGGTTGTACGGACGCTCAAGCTGCAGAGAAAAGCAGAAAGCTGCAACGTTTAGCTGGTCTGGATGAACAGACGCCCGTATCTTTTAGCGACGTGACCAAATTTGAGAATGTTTTGAAACGTAAAATTGTCATTTTCTACAAAAACCCAGATCTGAAACCTCTCTTGCATTTCGAGACTGGATTTTCAGACAGGTCCGCTACGCTTTTTCTATTTTTGTTTCAAAATCATTACTACGGGGTAAAAAATCTGAAAGGATTACTGGGTTGTGAATTTGTATGCAATTTCTGCTACAAACCTTACACAAACCCTCACCGTCACGATTGCGTCGGACACTGTTTCGTCTGTAACGATCCCCAGTGTTTGACCGTGCGCGGTGTGAGGAAAGAATACCCAGATTGTAACAAAATCTGTCGCTCCCAGCACTGTTTTGAGAAACACAAAGAGAATTCCCCCAGCGTGTGTGACTCGTACAAACGTTGTAAAAAAATGCAAAAGAACATATTACATACCCATCCGCGGGGCTGCCGAGAAACACAAATGTAAAATCTGTAAAGAAAAAATAGAGGGAGATTTTAAAAATCACATGTGTTACATTCAGCCTCTACCCCCCGCTCGAGATCATAACAAAAAGCTTGTCTTTTACGACTTTGAAACGTTTCCTGACAAAAACGATGAGCACGTACCCTTTCTGGTCTGTAGCAAAACTCTAAACGACGAATGGTGGTCATCTTTCGGATTGAACTGCGTCACAGAATTTGTTTTGCATTTCAGAAGACCAAAGTTTCGAGGGGCTGTTTTGATCGCTCACAACTCGAAAGGTTTTGACGGCTATCTGATCCTCAAAACCATGACTGCTTTAGGATTAACGCCTAAAATTATTATGACGGGAGGAAAAATTTTGAGTCTGAAAGACGAAGATTATGACTTGAGCTTTATCGATTCTTTGTCTTTTCTAACGATGAAATTGAGCGACATGCCCGGCGCCCTGGGTTTTGAGAACCGCAGCAAGGGTTATTTTCCTCACGGTTTTAGCTCGGAGGAGCGTTTAACCTACGTCGGTCCTTTTCCTCCGGCTAGCGACTACGGCTTCGAACGCATGTCAGACGATCAACAGATTGCTTTTCACAAATGGTACGACGAAGCTTCAAAAAACGTCTTTCACTTTGAGAAGGAAGCTCTTCTCTACTGTAAAAATGATGTGGAAATTTTGGCAGAAGCCTGCGCCAGGTTCAGAAGTCAGTACGTGACAGATTGTAACGTCGATCCCTTCAGCTGCATCACCATAGCTTCAGCGTGCATGAAGGTTTTTAGAACCAATTTCCTCAAACCAAAATCTCTAGCCATTCCCCCCGCAGACGATTACAGACGACGGAGCAAAAGCTTTTCGCACGCTTCTATTCAATGGTTAGAGTTTGAAGCTAGCAGGAACGGAGTGTTTATCCAGCATGCTCTGAACAAAGGTGAAAAACAATTCGGCCCCTATTTTACAGACGGGTATCTGGAACACAACGGGGTAAAATTTGCTTTTGAATTTTTGGGTTGCTTTTTTCACGGCTGCCCCTCGTGTTTTCAACCTCACGACAAATGCCCGCTGAGAGGGGTGACGTTTGAGCAGCTGCACTCGGATGCTCTGGAGAAATTGGAGAGGTTGCGAACCAATTACAACGTCCGGACCGTCGTCATGTGGGAGCACGACTGGCGTGATTTGACCCAAAAAAACGCGGGGGTAAAACGCTTTCTCGAAAAGTTTCAACCTCCCGAACCTCTTTCGCCCCGGGATTCGCTTTACGGAGGTAGAACGTGTCCCGTGAAATTGCATTACGTGGCGGGCCAAAACGAAGACGTTCATTACGTGGATGTGACGTCCCTGTACCCGTACGTAAACGCCACTTCTGCTTACCCCCTCGGTCACCCCACCGTCATTCACGACAATTTTGACGACCCTCAAAATTACTTTGGTTTAATCAAAGCCAAAGTCTACCCGCCGAGAGAGCTGCTGCATCCGATTCTCCCTTACAAAACCTCGCAAAAAAAGCTTGTTTTTACCCTCTGCAGGACGTGCGCAGAAATCAACAACCAGGAGGGAGAGTGCAGTCATGATGATGAGGCTAGAGCTCTCAGCGCCGTGTGGGTAACGGTAGAGTTCAACAAAGCTTTGGAGAAGGGTTACGTCGTCTGCAAAATTTACGAAGTGTGACATTTTGAAAACAAAAGCGATTCCGTCTTTACGGAATACATCAACACATTTCTAAAGGGAAAACAGGAAGCTTCGGGGTACCCGCCGAACGTCGGAGACCGCGAGAGTCGAGAACGTTACATTCGTGACTACGAACTCAATCAGGGCATCAAATTGGATCCTCAGAAAATCTGTTTTAACCAGGCTCGGAGGCAGGTGTCAAAGCTCTGTCTGAACAGTTTATGGGGTAAATTTGGACAGAGGATAAATCTTCTTCAGACGGTTATAGTCAAAGACCCCGAAGAATTTTTCCACCTGGTGTTTTCGGGTCAATGCGATGTGGAATATTTCGCTTTTCTGAACGACACCGCCGCTCTCGTTCAGTGGAAATACAACAAACGCTGTCTTACTCCTCCGGGTAACTCAAACAATGTGTTTGTGGCCTCATTCACCACCGCGTACGCGCGTCTGAAGCTGTACGGCTACCTGGAACTTTTGCAGGACCGCGTTCTCTACATGGACACAGACAGTCTGATTTACTCGGCGAAAGAGGGGCAACCCCTCCTTGAACTTGGCCCGTACTTGGGCGATCTAACGGATGAGTTGAACGGGGACGTCATTCAGGAATTTGCAGCCGCGGGTCCAAAGAGCTACGCGTACCAGACGCGACATAGCAAAAAGGTGGTCCTGCGAGTCAAAGGTATCATCCAGACTCGAGAATGCGCCGAACACGTTCATTTCGACGGCGTTAAAAATTTGGTGGTTGGATTTTTGCGAGGCTCGCGAGGAGAATCGCTGCAGGCGCCCCAGCGGATCATCAGACGTGATAAAAAGGGCTTTGTTTTGAAAAACTCTACATTCTCCAAACGGCTGCAGGTGGTGTTTGATAAGAGACGTCTCTTTGGGGACGGTACCACATTACCTTTCGGCTATTGATTGTAAAATAGGGGGGAGAAAGAAAGAAAGAAAAAAAAAAAGAGTCGCAACCCATCATGGAAGAGGTCAATTTTGACTGCAGATTTACGGGTCCTTTTTTGTGTTTGATCGTAGGACCCAGCGGTTGTGGAAAATCTTACTTTGTAAAAAGTGTTTTGGAAAATTATCAGCGTGTTTTGAATTTTGTACCCGAGAATGTTGTATGGATTTACAGTAATTATCAACCTCTGTATTCTGATTTGAAGAAAATGAATAAAAACATTACTTTTGTGGAAGGTCTGCCCGATTCTTTTGAAGACCCTGAACTTTTCCCCTCTCATCTAAACCATCTGATCATTTTGGACAACGTGATGTTTCAAGCCGCCTATCATCCGGATGTGGTAAAAATATTTACGCAGTACAGACATCACAGAAACATGAGCGTTTTCCTGCTCACGCAGAACATATTTCATCAGGGGAAATACAGCCGCACCATCGGCTTAAACAGTAATTATCTGGTTTTGTTTAAAAACCCTCGGGATAAATTACAAATTAATATTTTGGCTCGTCAGGCTTTCCCCTCTCAGAGGGCGTTCTTTTTAGAAGCCTTTGAAGACGCTACATCAGACCCCCACGGGTATTTAATAGTAGACCTGACGACAACTTGACCAGAACGCTTCAGACTGCGTACGGGGATCCTCCCTCATCAGCGATCGACCGTTTATTTACCCAAAAGAAAAATTTAAAGAACTAGCCCCTCATGTCGGCGCGTATAAAAAGAAACGTGCCTTTACTGTAGGCTCTCTATCACGCCACCACGAAGAAGCGAAAAGACATTCTCAAACACTGCTCTAAAGATTTCATTCAGGCTCTGTGCGAGATCGCTCTCAATTTGTTGAAGGGGAATATTCCTTTATCCCCGGATCAGTTTAAAAAGTTGAAAAAGAAAAGAAAATTTATCAGACTGTTGGCCGATAAAAAAAGAGATTTGAAAGCCAAGCACAGACTGCTGAAAAAACAATCCGGAGGTTTCCTCCTCCCGCTCCTGGCTACGGTGGTCCCGTCCCTCATCGAATTAGTCAGCGGTCTGGCCGGTCGTCGATCGTGATTAAAGAGAATGAGGAACGCTCAGAAAATGTACTTGGTTTCTCCTGAACACGTTCACAGAGTGACTCGAACCGAACCCTCCATCAGAGTCAGCGCGGCGGATGAATTGGATGAAAAAATGAGAACCGTTCTGAACGATCATAGCCTGATGTCTTACGAGAAAATTAAAAAATACGCCGAATTACTGCACAGATATCTTTCTTTGGTGAAACAAGGGGAGAGAGCAGCGGTTGCTACAGCAACAGCTCCAGAGGCCTCTTCCTCCTCCTCCGCCGGGAGAACGCGAAAATCCTGACCCTCAGATCCCCTCACCCTCTGGAGCGGCGGCGGGGCCGTCCGTATTGGACGCTCGGAAAAAAGACGACGCTGAAGCGGAGGAAATTTTAAAAAGTCTGCCGGCACGCGACCAAAAGAATGCGAAGTACATTCTCAGAAAAATTTCCCCTCAAGATGACGGTTGGAATTCTAAAGGGGAGTTTGTTTACAGAGGTAAAACCGTGAAAGGGTCTCATATGATAGATTTGATGAAATAACTTGAAGCCGAGGACGCTAAACTTAAGTGACCACCGGGTATATTCAAATCTCATCAGTCGTGTGTGTGTTCATACATTATTTGTTCTGATATTTCCCGATCTCGTCAGATCTTTCAGCTGCTGAGGGCCATTGAAGATGCCACAGGAGTCAGGTCCTTCATCCAGAAAGAGGAGGTCCAGATCCTGGATCACGTTTTTGACGTCATGCTCCCAGAAGTAAGATTCTCTATTTTGTTTGCCAAATATAAGTCTACTTTTAGGGGATTTTGGTCAACATTTCACCTTGAGTGTAGAAACCAAAGCAGTGCATTCTTTGTTTTCTCACCAGGTATAATTGGACCTTTTCCTTGTTTTTCAGATCCTAATCAGCATCCTGACAAACCAGGGAGAGACGAGACTGCAGGTAGAGACTCTGCTGCTCGGTCGGCGGCAGCATTTTGGAATTCATTAACTCTGTTGTTGTTCTGTTTTTAAGAGCTGAGTGTTTGGTTTTACTTGTTTGTTAAAACTGTTGAGTTGTTCATTTACCTTGTTTGATTCAGTTTACATTGATTTAGACTTTACATACAAATAAAGTTTATTTAAAACTTGTGTTCGTCTCAAGTTCTTCATGTTGTATGATGGAATCATGAGGAAAACTTGATCTATAAAGGTAAGTTGCTTCTGTAGCAGGACACTTCTTTAATTTGATTTAATGAATCTAATATGTATGAGCACTTAACAAGATGTTCCAGAGGGAGATGGCAAAGCGCTGGAAGAACCTCCTGAAACTTTTTTTCCCAACACATCCAAGGACGACCATGATGAGTCTCGCCAAGTTCTGTCCAGGATGTGAAGAACCGTCCCATTATCTTCAAGTGCTGCATTAAATGAACAACATATGTACATGTGTTTATTACAGTTTCATTTGCAGCTGGATTCCTAATTATATATTCTTTCAAAAGAACAAAACTTAATTACAGTCAACAGCTTTTTTTTCTATGTTTAATTAATATTGAGATAAATCAACAGCCAGCTCAGGATTTTTAGGCTATAGTTTGAATGTTTTGCTTTTATGAATACAAATATTCAGGGCATACAGAGCAACAAACTAAACAAAAAGTAATCCATTAGATCGAGTTTAAATAGCAACATTTGAATATCTTGTACTGAACGTACAAGATCTCCCCCTGATATAAATAATGGTACAACCGTGTGCTCTCTTCAGACGTCGCGTCTATGATGTTGATTTACAATTAATGTAGCATTACATTGCTTATTCATGACACTTAGCTTAAATAGCAATGCCTTAGGGGGAAAAATTTTATTTTTGTAAACTAAAAATGGAAAACTAAACTAATATGTGTGTGTGTGTGAAAGTATAAGAACAATGTTATTTAAGTTGACACCTGATTTGATGCCTGTAAACACTGTTTGATTTTCTTTTCTTTGGTTTTTTTTTTACTTCTTCTTTAACAGTTTAAGCCACGTTCTGTCGTGCAAAAAAGAAAAAGAAAAAAAAGACGATTACAACTTCCGGTTTGACGTTATGACAACTTCCGCTTCTGGTCAAACCACCATTTTAGTTGTAGTTTAACAAGCTACTACTAGCTAACCAGTTGCATCTTGGAAGTTTGTTCCTTTACAAGTCCACCACATTTCCTGCGCCATGGATGAAGACGACTTGGCTTTTTAAAAGTATGCGGCTCCAACAACTACAGAAGGACCAAGAGGTAATGTGGATTTTTGCAGTTTTCGTGAATTGAGAAATTAGCTAAGGTATAGCATGCTAGCTAAGTGGAAATTTTACTTGCTTACATCGTCAATTTGGGCTATCGATTGTTAATAAATATAGATTAACAACCACATTTAGTGTAGAAAACAGAAAGACAGTTATCTAAGTTTAACTTTAGCTTTTAGCTGTGGGAAACAAAGTCAGCTAGCTTGATGCTAACTTAAAATGGGTGTTGTCATAGGGCGGCTAATGCTAACGTTTGGTCGACCTAAACATACATTCCTGACTACATGGGTAGCTTTATATACTCAGTAAGCATGTATTTTTCAAGTTATTTAAATAAATACATTTGAAAGTTACCATTTGTGGTCTAAAATACAGTTTTTTCCCTCATAATTTCGTCTTCTTCTGGATTAAAATGTAATGTTATAGCGCAATCGCCCCCTAGTGGCCAAACTGAAGCGCCCTCCATGTTAATGATCTGCAGATTTTTGTTGGAGCTTCTCTGTTTGAGAAAGCATGTAACACAGTATGGTGTTTAAAAATCTCATGCTTTATTATTTTATGAGTACATTTTACAGTATGTGAACTGCATCAAATGAATATGAATATTTCCAAAACATGTAGATTATTCATTTATTTCTTCACACATGTCTAAATGAGTAAACGGTGCCAAATTCAAAATTGGATTACTTGATTATAGTGGATCGAAACAAAAGAAGTTAAACATCAAATAAAACCGATAATTGGCAAATAGCGATGACATAATTGAGGGTGAGTGCTGTCCAAATTTAAAGATGCTATTTTTCCACATCTCTCTGTTTGGAGGGCAAAATGTAGGCGTAGGTGAAGAATTTGGAGCATTCAAACTGGTTAAGATGGGCTCAGACTAGTAATCTTTTGTTGTTATCATCATCAAATATTACCTTTCTCTGTCTTCCAACAGCTGATTTCAAATCATCTATAAGTTTAGTGTAAATGGCATGCAAACTTGAGCTATTTGTTGAGGTGTTTAGACATTGTATCATATAGTAACACGATGGTTGAATGTGTGTTCCAGCTGTTGATATTACCACAGACACATGCTTCTCAGTCTTTCTAAAAAGAACATGCGTGATTATTTTTCCAGGGCCAGAGGACCTTTTGAGAAACATGGCCATTTGGAGCCATCTGATGTTATGAAGGAACAGGATCAGACCCACCAACATTTTCAGCCATATCCCTGCCTTAGAGATCTAAATCATGTAAGCAAATCACTTTCAGATGGTTTATGTTTAATAAGATTCTGCGAGTAAATAGTAAATCATACTCATTGTAAAATGTTGAACTTTTGCTTATAAAAGTCATAGGACTTTGGCATTTAAATGCTATGAAGCTGATGAACAGCAAGAGTTTTATTGAAATAACGTGTCTGTATTTATATCTTTGTGTTTATGTGTGTCAGATTATGGATGAACGGGATTGGATCTTCAATTAAGCAAACCCCCACTTCATTCCTGAACTGAAGAAACGCTGGAGGATCTTTTTTGAGAGGGACCACTTTTGTGGAGTTTTTTTTGTTTTTTAAAGGGATGAATCTTCCAAAGAGAGATGAAGGTAATTGCAACTTAAGTGCATTAAATAATTGTTATAAGATGTGTAGTGAAGCCAGTGTTGCTGCATTTATTAACCCTCGTGCTCTCCTAGGCATGTTTAAATTAAAAGGGTCATCTGGACCCCACAAGATGGAACTTTTTATTCCAAGGATTTTTTTTTATCTTCACTGGTTTTGGTGGCAGACATAAAATCCTGTCTACCTTTGTCCACCTCTATCATGGGAGGGATCACACGTCAGTGTTAGCGTGAGATCATCCGGACCCCATAAGAGAGCACATGGGTTAACTGGTGGTGGCTAAATGTATGTACTGTAACATCCTTAAATCTTGTAATGGTTTTGTATTTTGTAAATGATTTTATTAACTGTATTTTTTACAGTGAATGAAATGATGCTGTTTTGTTTTTCTCAGTAAAGCAAACAATTGCCTAGATGAAGCCTTTGCCAGACATGATCCCATCGCCTGTCGCTCCACCCAAGAAGCTAAGACATTCAAATGAGGTGATGCTTCACATCCTCCAGGTAAGATGTTTGTGCGTACACGACAGGTTTTCATCTTACTTGATCACAGTTTTTCATTTTTGCCGTCTTTTTTTTTTTTTGTGTTTTTAGTCGGCAGAACACCCCAATATCTTTCTTCAATCAAGACCTTTCTTCAGTCTTGTGGTGATCGTCTGTGACACCAACTGTGTAACTACTATTGGAACCATTTCTGTGTTGATCTTCTCAAAGGAGGACATACCTGATAGCGTGATGTATGTCAGTTACTCCATATTTCACCTTACATATCCCAAGAGTAGCAGGACACTCCTATTTGTGCTGCAGACAGAAGTGCTTAAAGACACTATCCATGCCGGAGACATGACTTCCTCTAACAAAAAAGTCATGGCTATTACAACATTAATGGTAATATTATAAATGACCACAGAGCTGTTTTCAAATATTGTTGGGATTTTTATCAGAAGCTTTATAGATGTAAATTTTTTCAAGAAGCTGCAGACGCCTTTTTGGATTCCCTGACGGTCAGAACCATCTCCAAAAACTGAGATGTAACAGTGTGAGAACCCATTTACTTTTGAGGAGGTGATGTGTGCCATTAGTCAACTAAAAGATTACAAATCACCAGGGCCAGACGGGTTGATCCCTGAATTTTATAAATTCTTTGCTGAGGAACTTGCTCATTTTTTAGTTAAAGTATTTTGGAAAGTATGGATAAAGAATAGCTTCCTACAACTTTAACTCAAGGTTTGACAACTTTAATTAGAAAATCCGGAAAAGACATTGTAATTTTGGATAATTAGCGACCAATATCATTATTGAACAATAGTTATAAAATCTTTGCAACAATTTAGCCAAACTTAAATCTACTCTCAACTAAAAAAACAAGCTTTTATTCCTCTGAGACATATAATTAACAATATCAGGCTAATTTGAGATATTCTTGACTATCCAGAACTTGTGAATGATACAAGTTTTATTTTATTCTTAGGTTTTTATAAAGCTTTTGAGACTGTAAACGTCAATTCATTCTAGATTCCCTTAAAAAATTCATTTTTGGTGCTTATTTTTGTTCAGCAATTGTCACACTTTCTAAAAACAGTAACAGTTCTATTAAGTTGGCAGGTGGCACCTCTCCCCGAATTTATCTAACAAGAGGAATAAAGCAGGGTGTCCTGTCTCTCCCTGTCTTTTCCTTTTGGTTGCCCAACTGTTAAGTGTTCATATTAAATCAAGTTTAGCAGAGGGCATCGTTCTGGTGATAAAGATTGAATTCTCACTCAACTGGCAGACCACGCAACTTTGTTTTTTTAAAAAATGAGAACCCTGTTGCTCTTGATATTATTAGAAAGTTCTCAGAAAGCATCTGGCTTGTGCTTGAACATAAATAAATGTGAACTTATGGCATCAAAGATTGTGTTGTTTCTACATGATATAATATTCCTGTTCGACAGAATTGCAATATTTAGGTATCATACAGACTAAAGAGCAACGTGCAAGGTGCTCTCTTTAACTTTAATACAATCATCAAAAAACACAAATGAAGCTGAATCAGTGGCTTTTGAGGGATTTATCAATAAGAGGATAGATTTTACACAGTAAAGCAAGAGGCATTTCTAGGTT